>JACEIK010004643.1:42589-87628 GCA_018107945.1 Datura stramonium | reverse complement strand
AATACCTACATAATTAATACATGAATAACTAAAACCTGCATAACTAATCCCTACATAAAATAATACATAGATTCCCTCATAACTAATTCATGTATTACTAATACCTACATAACTCTAACCTGTAACCAAACGACCCCTTAAAGTTTGCAAGGCTCCAATGACCCCCCTGTCTTTGTTTGAAGTGAATGCATAACATCTTTTGAAACCATGTGGCATAGAGAGTGAGAAGCAAAAATTTATTAGACATTTATTTTTATCAGCATTTCTTTTATTAAAGATTATATTTTCAAGTTTTTATTTTTCTTTTACCTTTTCCTTTCCTTTTCCTTTTCCTTTGTCTATTCTCTCCTCTACCATCACTATCAGTGAAGGAATTTACAAGATGGCTGGAAAGCATTTTCCGTGACCCTTCTTCCTATATTTGTTTTCGCCCTTTGCGAAGATTTAATATTAGGAGATTTAGTGGGGTGAAGGGAGGAAAAAAAAAAAGAAACTCTGGTTATGGGCTGCTGGAAAAACCTCCAGTGACTGAACCCTCTCTCTCTGGTCATCTTCTCTCGTGACTGTTACCATTCTCAACCTAGAATGATGAGGGTAGAAAAGCAGGGGAAAAGTGAAAAAGAAACATGCAGAAAACAATGGAAAAAAAAGGAAGAAGCCATGGATGTTGGGCTGCCATCACCTTCTTTCCAATCATCTTCTCCCGTCACACTCTCTCATCGGTCATCTTCTCCGGTGATCGTCACATTCGTAATCTCGAATAGTGGACGAAGAAAGGAAGGAAAGTAGTGTGAAAAAAAAGAAGAAAAAGGATGCAGCGGGTACCACTACTAATCAAAGCAAAAAGAAGAACAAAGCATGAAATTTGCGACTTGAAAGATTGAGAGAAGAATGGTAAAAGATAAACAGAAGAAAGAAGTAATTATGGGTAGGGGCAGGGGTCTAATTGGGAAGATGGAAAAGGGGCCATTCAGGTGCGGTAGGGGGCTGCTGGAGAGTTTTCTCTTGGGAGGTGGGGAGCTGACATAACAAAAAGTTTAATTTTTTCTTTTTTAAAAGTATTGACACATGTTCGAGCGTGTCTCTCACTTACTGGTTTTTCCATGTAAGGAGGTCAAAGATGCACTTTGAACAAAGACAGGGGGTCATAGGAAGGACCCCTGCTAAGTTTAAGTGTTCTATTGGAGTAGCCGGACAAAGTCCAGGGGAAAAAATCTATATTATCCCTATTATATACATATATAACCAAACCTCTTATAACAACACTTTACTGTAAAACCCAACTTTTTTTTTTAGAATCGACTTTTTATGTTTTCTACTTTTTATAACAGTCTTTCTCAAATATTAATTGATTTTAATTTATGTTTTTCCACCTTTGTTGCTAGTCATTTATTTATATAATAAAGAAAGCAATACTAACTATTTTGTTATTATAAAGCCACATATACAAATAGAATCTCTAAGTTAACTAATGATAGGTCTAGCATTTTGACCAATTATTTTAAAAATTTAATATATTACACCACTTTTGACAAAGAATATTACATCGGTACATACTTTGGTAATTAAAATTTTTTTCATTGAAAGATTTGTGCATATTTGTATTCCATTAGAAAAAGGTTTTAGTTGAAAAATAAAATATTTTCTTCAAAACCAAATAAGTTACTCTTAGCAAGAGTTTGGAACTAAATTTTCATGTTGCTTCTCAGATTGCATATAATATAAAGGTAGACTTTTTTACTTCTTCTTATAGCCGGCATCTAAATTATAAGATGCAAAATTGCATAATAGAAGTAGCAACCTAAGCTGCATCTCAAACATAAATTTAAATACTTAATCTGTAGTTTTGTGTTGCCATATAAAATGCTAGATTGCTTAATAAAGTTACAACAGGTTGCACTCTTGACATGTTTCTCGCATATGTGGTTAAGAAAAACTAAAATTCTACCATGATTTAAAATTCATAACAGCTTAACTGTATACCCAATAAGAAAATTGAGCAATCATTCCCGCATTCATAAACCGCTAATTATAAAATTTTAAGCCGTTCACCAATCGTTAATCTAATGATTCAATTTCAGTAAATCAATTTTGTGGTTGAATTATTGATTACGGTTCGATTTTGAACTTCCCTAGCTGTGAGCATCAGTGATAAGTTTAGGACTGCACATAGGATCCTAATATGCTGGTGCTGAAAAGGGGGTCTTTGACTCCTTGTACTTTGACCTCTGGGTGGATAGAACCTTCTCTTTTAAGTCTGGAGTTATTTGTCAGGTGAAAATATAACAGTTAAAACCAGATCACTTCTCAGCTTGGAATTAGAACCTCTTTTTTTTGGCGAAGCAAATAATAATACCCTTCCAGTATGTTTCTCTTCTTTATAGAATATACTATTTTTTTCATTTTCAATCGTATCTTTCTCGTGGTCTGCTGCATTGGGGCAGAAAGTTGGGAAGAGTTGGTCTTCTGTTGTCAAACTTAGTATTGGAATATCAGAGCCACTTTTGTGTTGTTCTTTTTCTTGTCTAATATTTTGTGGATAGTTACGACTCTGGATCTACATGCCAATTTGTAGTGCTTGATTAACTTACCCAGCAACAGGGCTGTGGTGCTTCAATAAATTCTAACATCTCTGTGGTAAACCTCTGAAACATTTCTATTATCTTAGAATTTCACTTTTAAGTTTTGTTTTACAGAAAAAGTGGTTTTGCTGCATGCAAAGCCCCCATGCAGAATCTTGACGAGTTTATCGGCCTGAGTTGAATATAGGATGCATATTCATAGCGAACTCCACAACTCCTGTTGGGTTGGCGAGCTGGAGACACAGAGACCGCTTTAAGTCCTATTTGTCCTGTAAACTTGTGTTGGTGAGAAGAATATCAAAAACGACATGTTTGATATACCTATGTGATGTATTTTGTATTTTACATTTAGCAGACAATTTTTCCGGTTGCTTTCATATACGTGTGGTTTGTAGAGCACATCTCAATTATAAATTTTAATAAATTTTATTAGTCATTTCTTGTTTGCAAAGATTTCCTGGTCCCAAGCTACCAACTTTGTTCACTTGTGTATTGACGAACAAACTGCATTATGCCAGCCATCTGGAGTTTTATATACTTGTTTAACATATGTTACACTACCAAATAACAGGGTTTTTATTAAACTTTTAAGTTTTAACAACCTAAGGATCTGTAGTTATGGGGTAAAGATTAGAAACCGTCATTTCCAGCTCGCCATATCTTAACTTCCGCAGCCAATGATTTCTTTAGACAACATATCGGATAGTCAGATGCAGAGATATAAATTAGGTGCTCAAGCCCTAAAGCTTTCGGACAGTAGTAAGAGCATATGATATAATATAATGTGTGCATTAGGCTCATGTCACGAGTTCAAACCATATTATATACGAAAAACCTAGTAATCAAGAGGAGAATGGTAGAGGGGGATACTGTCATGCATCAAATTTCAAACCATGCACCAGCAGCTCTTGGGGATTCTCAATTATAAAGTAACACAGAATAAAAAAGTCCAAGTGCTTGTCAATGAGGAAAACAAAGTGTAGCTGAACGTAGAAGCTGCTGATTAACCGTGAAATCGCAGGTATAAATCCCAACGGAGACAAAATACAACTAAGTGATTTTCTTTCCATCTGTCCAAGCCTTGGTGGATAGAGTTATCGGAACCTGTGTTGGTGGGAGGCAGTAAGTATCCCGTGAAATTAGTCAAACTGCGTGCAAGCTGACCCAATCACCATATACATAAAAGAAAGACAAAAAGAAAAACAAGTAGTGCCAATTAGCTCCCCAAGATACTTTGAAACAAGGTATGAAGATATATTTTTGAGTATACGGAGAAAAGCATTGAACATTCACGAATCTATAATCTGAACAACAAGAAGAGTCGAGACATACCATCAAAAAACAGCTAAAATGAAGGTTACCAATGGGAAATTGTCACTGTCAAATATATGATTTGCTTGATTACAGAACATGAGGTATCAAATTCAACTACGGACACTAAAAGAAATTGCATGCAAGCAGATAATCTTAAAACATAGATTAGGAAAATCTCGCTAATTCCTGAAAGAATGTATCGAAATAACTTAATCTCCGAAAAAGACATCAGTCATTCTAGTTTCTACACCAACACACAAAAAGTGAATACATCTGAGTTTACAGGGTTTGACAGAAGAATGTTATCCTCCCTGTGCCAAAAACTAAACTCGGGACTGCCCCAGCTTTCGTTCGAACAAATGCTTGAGGAGGAATACTTGCAGAAAACTAACACAAATAAGAGCTGAAGACTCGAACAGAGCTTTGTAGATTGCTCTCTTGCTCATTCCTTCATTCACTGCATTAGTAGGAATTACATCAGCATATTAAAAATATAATAAGCATTGGATTATGAACGATTTTCATTATTCTAGGCTTTCTGGCAAAATTGGGCAGACAACTTTCACATAATGAAGTTTAAGTTTGAGTCGCAAGAAGTAAAAAACCACATAATGTACAGGATGAAATCATATTCTCTTGAATCAACCCGATGAGAATCTATACACCGGAAGTGAAAGAATGAGCAAGAGATTTAAGAAAAATTTTCTTGTGAATTGTATTCCGTGCTTCTCTTCTCTGTACAGGTCTGTATATATAGAATGGGAAAGAATCTATTGTAACTAACTATTCTTATCTGTACAATTCCTATTGGTGTATTCCTAACAAACTAATGAGAGAGAAAATATAAAAGGAATAGGTGTCTTTGTACACAAGGAAACAGAACAGAAAAATAAACTTAATGGGCTATCTGTAGCTTTGAACTCGGGCTGGGTACCAAAAAGAAAAATCTGAGCCCAATGTAATAGTCAGTAGACTTTGTCTCGATTGTCTTCATTCGGACCAAGTCTTTTCCTTCCTTCACTGTCGTTTTCATCCTCTAAATCACCATCATATGTTTCTTCATTCCAACACCCCTCCTCAAGTTGGAGGGAGATTAAAGAACTCCCAACTTGCCCAGTAGATTGCCGTGAAGGGGTCCGGTGAGTGATTTGGTGAATAAATCAGCCAATTGGGAAGAAGATCGTACAAAATTGAGAGAAATCAGACCTGCAAGAAATTGTTGACGGACGAAGTGACAATCGATCTCCACGTGTTTGGTACGCTCGTGAAAAACTGGGTTTTTCGCGATATGAATGGCCGCCTGGCTATCGGAGTGAACGGCTACAGGTAGAGAGACAAGGATGGAGAGATCAGTGAAGAGACGAACAAGCCATGTGATTTCAGAAACGAGACGTCTCATGGAGCGGTATTCAGCCTCTGCAGAGCTTAGGGAAATGGAAGTTTGTTTCTTGGACTTCCATGAAATAGGAGAAGACCCAAAAGAAATGAAATAACCGCTCACAGATCTGCGTGTGTCTGGGCATGATCCCCAGTCTGAATCACAAAAAGCCAACAGTTGAGTTGAAGGGGAAGAAGTCATGAATAAGCCAAGTCCAGGGTTTTTCAACAAGTAACGAAGGACTCTGAGAGCTGCATACAGGTGAGGTTGTCGAGGGTCCTGCATAAATTGGCTTAAATGCTGAACAGCGAAGGACAAATCTGGCCTTGTATGATTCAAATAATTCAATTTTCCCAAGAGATGTCTATACAAGGTTGGATTTGGGATGAGAGCACCAGTTTTAGCCTTCAATTTCACAGTGGGGTCAAGAGGGAAAGAGACAGGTGACTTCTGTAAGGAGTCGAATTCGTGCAGCAAATCGAGTGTGAATTTTCTTTGGGACAAGATCAAGCCTGTTGATTCCCGCAAAACTTCCATGCCTAAAAAATAATGTAAATCACCCAAATCTTTTATCTTGAACTCCTGATGAAGGAATGATTTTAAAGCTTGTAATTCCTGAACATCATTTCCCGTAAGCAAGATGTCATCTACATAAACAGCCACTATGGAAATAGAAGAATCTGTTTTCTTAAAAAATAAGGAATAATCACTGAGAGAATGTGTGAATCCTTTAAAATTGAGGGCAGCAGTTAACTTAGCATATCACTGGCGAGAAGCCTGACGCAAACCATAGAGAGACTTTCTTAATTTACAAACAAGCGTAGGTGAAGGTGGAGAGAAACCAGTAGGGAATTTCAAATATACTTCTTCACTTAAATCTCCATGTAAGAATGCATTATCAACATCCAACTGATAGAGACCCCATCCCCTTTTAACTGCAAAAGCCAATATGCATCTGATAGTTGTCATTTTCACAACAGGTGAAAATGTTTCATGGAAATCAACACCCTGCTTCTGTATGTCCCCTCGAATTACCAATCGTGCTTTTAACCTCTCTATTGTACCATCAGAAAGGTGTTTAATTTTGTACACCCACTTACAAGGTAGTGCCTTCCTAACCGGAGGCAACTCCACTACATCCCAGGTGTGATTAAGTTCAAGAGCAGAAATTTCTTTCTGCATGGCTTCCTGCCATCCCGGATGAAGAGCTGCTTGACTGTATGTGATAGGTTCTTGAATAGTAGACAGTGATGTCAATAGGTGTTGGTTTGAAGTAGATAGGTCAGTGAAAGATAGGCTATGTGGTGTGACTGGGGTGAGAAAACAGGAAGTACTGACATCTGTCAGGTGTAAAGCATTGCATACGTAGTCTTTGAGATAAGACGGCATTTTATGAGGTCTAGAAGATTTCCTGAGAAGTTCTTCCATCATCTGTCCATTAGGAGAAACCATTTGAGGAGAGGAAGAAGGAACAGGGGATGTAGATGGAATAGGTGAATAGGCAGAATGAAGAGTAGGAGAACCTAGTGTGAGAGTGGGAGATTGGGCAGGTGGAACAGAACTGGAGAGAACAGGATCTGGTATAGACACAGCAGGTAAAATATCAGGTGAAATTGGAACTGGAGAATAAGGCAAATTGGATTCAGACTGTTTCATAGAAGCAAAAGGAAAAAATTCTTCATGGAAAACATCTCTAGAAACAGAAATTTTAAGAGTTTGAAGATCAAGGACTTTGAAACCTTTCTTTCCATGTGGATATCCCACGAAAACACAAGGGACAGCCCTAGGATGAAATTTGGACCTATGATTAGGAGTGGAAACAAAACATAAACAACCAAAACTTCTCAAATGTAAGTAATTAGGCTTAGAATGAAAGAGCATCTCATAAGGAGTTTTAGATTGCAAAACTTTGGAAGGAAATCGATTTATGAGATATGTGGCTGTTAAAAGGCAGTCCCCCCAATATGAAATAGGTAATTGTGATTGAAACAACAATGCCCTAGAAGTTTCTAGTAGATGCTTGTGTTTTCTCTCGACAATACCATTTTGTTGTGGAGATCCTACACAAGTAGTCTGATGGATTATACCACGAGATTGAAAAAATTCTGATTGAGCAGTCCCACTACCCAACTCAAAAGCATTATCCGACCTTACTATTTGGACCTTGGTTTTGAATTGCCTTTCAACCATGGCTAGAAAGGATTTGAGAATTGAAAAAGCATTAGATTTGGTGCTTAACAAAAAAGTCCAAGTTCCCCTACTATGATCATCAACAATAGTGAGAAAGTATCTAAAACCATCATGTGTGCTAGTTTTGTAAGGACCCCAAGTGTCCACATGAATGAGCTCAAAATTAGACTTAGTAGTAATGGAAGATACTGGAAAGGGAATCCTGGATTGTCTAGCCATTGGGCAAATACTGCAAGGAATTGAAGATTGTGAAATAGAAGAACTGGAATAGATAAAATTTTCTTCATATTACTGAAAGGCATGTGTCCCAATCTACAATGCCATATGTTGTCTTTTACATTTGAAATTGAAACACTGAAACTGGAATCAGAATTAGGTACATCATTTGCCTCTGAAATACAGATCTTAGGACTAGAACTAGAATTGAAAACAACTTCATCTACTAAAACTCTAGGATTGAGAAGACTGCTGGAATTGGCTGTAGGCTGCCTTGATTGAAGGATGTAGAGACCTCCTCTTTCTTTACCAATCTCCATAGGGCTCCTCAGAGAAGGGCCCTGTAACAGGAAACAAGAGTAAGGAGTGAAGAGAAGAAAACGATTAAGCTGTTTACACAACTTATGTGCAGACAGTAGGTTGAACCTAAAAGATGGAACATACAATACATGATGTAATTTGAGATTAGGGAAGAGGAAAACAGATCCATAATGAGTTACTTTGACCTTTTGTGAATTAGGAAGGTTGACAAGTTTAGGCTTGAATAAGGGTTTGAAATCAGAAAGGAATTCTTTGTGATAAGTCATGTGCTCAGAGGCACCACTGTCCAAAATCCAAGAATAACCATCAACATGAACAAAACAAGCTTTAGACTTAAAGAAATCAGGTATACCTGCACAGTTAGTACTTGTGATAGCATCAGTGGGACCTGCATTCTGCTGGTTCATCTGAAATTGCTGGAAAAGATGCATCAGTTGCTCCACATTCTCAGGAGACATACCCTTGACATCCCAAACCTTTTCTATCTTCTCTGTTTCCTGATTGTAGGCAGTGTTTGCTTGTGCTGTCACTTGAAATTTCTTTTGCTATGTAAATTTAAAATCACTTGGAAAACCATGAACCCTGTAGCATCTATCAACACTATGCCCTGGCTTTTTGCAGTAAGCACAGACCTCAGTTGACCTTCTTGGGTTGAAAACTTGTCTATTCTGATTGCCTTTATCAGGATAACTCCTTCCTCCTCCTTGATTGACGGCCATGAAGGAAGCTGAGTCCCCTGGATAGACGGGAGCAGCATGTATCTCCCTCTGTTTTTCATCCTGAATGACAAGAGAATAAGCTTGTCCAATAGAGGGTAAAGGAGATGATAACAAGATGTTACTTCTTACTCCTATGAAGGAGACATTCAGCCCCATAAGAAACTGCAACAGTCTCTCATCTTGATGAGCCTTAAGACCCTTTTCTTTGGCTCCACACACACATTCACAGATGCAAGCAGAGAAGGTATTGAGAGCGTCTAGTTCATCCCATGGACTTTTCATTTTAGTAAAGTAACTTGAGATGCTAGTGTTACCTTGTACTACTGCATTCAACTCTTTCTGTAGCTGAAATAACTTAGCTCCACTTGCTTGTCCAAACCTGTCTTCCAGGTCATTCCAGAGTTGTCTTGCACTGTGAGAGTAAAGGACAGATTCAGCAATTTCCTTTGACAAGGAATTGAGCAGCCATGATAGTACCATATCATTACAGCGAACCCAAGACTTCTGCAACAACGAATCTGTATTGGGAGCAGCCAAGGTTCCATCTATGAAACCTATCTTGTTTTTCGCAGAGAGGGCTATGACAACAGCCCTTCTCCAGCCTCCATAGCCTCTGCCATCGAAGACTGAAGAGACCAAGTTCATCCCGGGATAATCAGAGGGATGCAAGTAATGAGGATGAGTTGAATCTACCATCTCAGACATGGCAGATCCAGTGGAAAGAGAGGGATTTCCTTCATTGTTCCCAGGCATTGAATCAGTGGTTTGTGAAGAAGCCGACATTTTAGCAGAACAAAAGAAGAGAGGAATACCAGAAAAAAAGGAGTATACTTATGGCAGATCAGACTTGATCTGATACCATGAAAGAATGAGCAAGAGATTTAAGAAAAATTTTCTTGTGAATTGTATTCCGTGCTTCTCTTCTCTGTACAGGTTTGTATATATAGAATGGGAAAGAATCTATCGTAACTAACGATTCTTATCTGTACAATTCCTATTGGTGTATTCCTAACAAACTAATGAGAGAGAAAATATAAAAGGAATAGGTGTCTTTGTACACAAGGAAACAGAACAGAAAAATAAACCTAATGGGCTATCTCTATAGCTTTGAACTCGGGCTGGGTACCAAAAAGAAAAATCTGAGCCCAATGTACTATTCTGCCCAGTGAGAGAAGTCAGCCCAATGTAATAGTCAGTAGACTTTGTCTCGATTGTCTTCATTCGGACCAAGTCTTTTCCTTCCTTCACTGTCGTCTTCATCCTCTAAATCACCATCATATGTCTTCATTCCAACAGGAAGGAATGATATTCTCTTTCTGTGCCTCATTGAGAGTTGAGACAACCCAATGAACATCTAACTGGTACTGTGTCACTGTGAAGGTGAAGTATGCAAACTACTGCACTAGGATATATAATGTAAATCCCAAGAAAACAACTGCAGAAGTGTGGCTCAGCGGATTAACATTTACCACGAATTGACTTTAGGTGGGTCCACAAGCATGAATCATGGATTTCCCGTCAAGCACTTAAATTTGATAAACTAAACTCTGAAGATTAGATTTACACCCCAAAAGAAGAAAATAGAAGAGGAAAATTATCCTATTGAAACGAGTTTTGATATTTTATCACAAGTGAATGTTGATGCAGTTGAAGCCGCTTCATGTAAGAAATCACTAGCTAAACAAGTACACAATATATTAGTACCTATTGCCTGACGGTCGGTCTGGGCCTCTAGCCAGTGCTGCTCAAACTGAATGTTGTACAAAGCTTCCTCTAACTTTCCAATGTGCTCAAACAAAGGCTTGAAATGCTCTGCAAGTCACAGACTTATCAAGTTAATTCTCTAATATAATGCCAAGACTTATGATAAACCAAAGCAGCATGCGCACCATCTTTTGCATGCTCATCATGGTATACAAAGTGAGCAGCATGTAGATCAAAGTCAATGGTTTCATGATATGGCGACTTGTTAGTGAAACAGAAACGATAAATTCCTTCATGATGAGATGTAAACTCAGACTTCTCGCTTATTTTGTCACGAAGATCATGAATCTGTTCTCCAGATGGCCCCTTCACCTAAAATGTCACCATCTCAGCAACATCAATTCAATAATCCAGTACAGAAAACTGACTAGACGAGGGAGAAATGCTGAAACTTCTCAAGCAGAAAATGTACAACTTGACTATGTAAGGTTTCCTCCTCAAGAAAGTATGAAGTACCGTTTGTGGAAATACAACTTCACTGAATCTTAAGAAAAAACTGAGCCCAGGATTCTTTGTATGATATGAATCCATCAATTTTCAGCTCTGGCATTCAAAATTTCTTGAATATACACCTGAATAGGCTCTGATTCTCATGTATAGGATTTAAGCAACGCCCCTCCCCCATCCCATGGGGTGTCTGCACTTCTTCCTACGGGTCTTTATCAGAATCCAATCAAAAGGTAGGGTTCCTATCTTTGTGTAAGACGGGAATAGAGTTTTTAACCTTTTCAACCAAAATAGCAAAATAACAATGTCAGGGTCCTAAGTCCACTTCCATGACCAACAAGATCAGACCACAGCAACCACATATATAAATAATACAGATCCTTGATACAACTAACTAATATCAATAGTAGAAGTTGCAAAATTGTAAGATGCACTTTTTAGCAGCTTTCATCTTGATTAAAATACCAGATTAAGGAATATAGAGATGTTTTTTGAATAATGTAACCAGAGAAATCAAATGCGAATACATCCTATTCGTGAATTGGATCCATAAACTTTATTGGATAAAAAGAAAGAAACATTAAGGTTTAGAAATCGGTACCACTAGATCAACACCCTCTGCACTGTAATGCCAATCGCCTTCTGACTTGATAACAACAAATGAATAATAAACTATCTCCCCCACGTCAACCTTGTGAGAAAAACATTCTTCTTTTTCAATTACGAATCTAATCCCAAATGCCCCTTCGATGCTCAATCCAACCACCAATATTGTAACAGCGATCCAAACATCAGACAACCCATTTCTCATCTGCGATTAAATTCCAAGTTTGATTTTCCAAATCCGAATAAAATTAACAGAAAGAGAAAAGAAACTAAGGCTTACCATTTTCTTGAAAGAAGTGGAATTTTGAACAGCGAATGGCAAGAGTTTGACCAAGTTAAGGTAGAGCACATGAATAAAGTACACAACTCTATTTATCTCTGAGGGATCGTTTTATTTATGTGTTGCCCGACACAAACAACCCCTTCCGGAGTTGGAAGTTGCAAACCTTAACTTAAACAACTATCTTATGTAGAATAATGTTAGGTTTCCTGTATTAATTATTAAGGCCTTTTTTCTTTTAAATCAGATTTTATTTTCGTAATTGAAAGAGCTGAGTTTTTTTTCCAACTATTTTATTTTGCATTACACTTTTATAGGGCAAATGTTGTATATGTACATAAATAACACTTAATATTACAAAATATATCAAGAGTTTTTTATTTACAACACATAACATCAGTTTTTTTTAACACCAAACTTACTCAAATTTTCGCTCAAAATTTTATGTATGAAAATAGTATGAAATGTGCATATCTTGCCCAAAACTTAAAAATTTCGCTAAAAAATTTATGTATGAAAACTATATGAAATGTGTATATAACAATATAAAATTTCTATAAAGTTCGTATTAGATTTTTGAAAATTTCATACGTCTCAAACAAACATTGTATACAACTTTCATACAAATTTCATACGACTATAACAACATAACCTTAAATTCATATACTTTAATATAATTTTATTCAAAATCACATTTACCCAAGGTATTCTCTAACTTTTGGAACCACACCTATTTCGAAATTATTTTAGTTTTCCAAACCCAAGTGTCATGCCCCTCCTTGGGAGGCGTAACTAACACCTTATGTCATATAGTCCTTAGCCAACCTAGCTGACATATATACATCTGGTACATACCAGCAGCACACAAAATAAGAAATCAAACAAGTATATTTTGGCTTAAATAAACCCTTGGTGGGCAAGGACGCAATACAAACACATGTGTAAATAATTAGTTGACCCAACAATTCACAATAGCAATATAATCCTATGCATGCTGACGCGACCACCATGTTGTCTAATATCACAAATCTCTAGCAGGCTGACAAGATCACCATGGTGTCTAAACTCAAGTAAGCAGAAAGCAAACGTTATGTATATACACATTCCATCAAGGCTGTCAATATAAAAGATAGGGTCAACCTAGCCAACCACGTTTATCTATACAACTCTATAGACTTCAAGCCTCTAAAAAGTATATACTTGGCCGACAGGGCCTCGACCTACCCATAAACTATACAAAAAAAGGAAAAGCAAACCTTAAGTATGGCAACTCCCAAAGAAGGGAGCTGACCAACAAACAGAAGCTAAAATACTTTACTGGGGAGGTCCACGTGCTTGTCTGTCAAAAGCTGCAGGAAATAATGCAGCGTCCCCAGGATCGGGGTGTTTACACCACGTATGTAAGGCAATAAAACTAAAACTAAAGCTGACTGAATGTAACACCCCAAAAATTTCTAAGATCAGACCCGAGGGTTGAAGTAGAGAAAACAGGAAAACGTGCACCAGGTCACAAGACGACTCGTCCAGTGACCCGTGAAGTACTTCACGAGTCATGAAGTGACTCGTGAGTGGGTGGAAAATCAGTGTCGAGCCGTGGTCAGAGGGTTACCATAGATAGAGCCACGAGTCGTGGAGTTACCTCATGACTCATGAAGTGAGTCGTGGTCATAGTTGTCGATTTACGGTATGAAATTCCAGTAGACTTCACGAGTCTTCCCCTACCTCACGACTTGTGAAGTCCCTCGTGAGGACCGGCAGGGTCATTTTTTCTGCAATTTTAGTAAGGGTTTTTTCATAATTTTTAAGCTCCTAAGTTTTAAACTACATCATTTTGGGGTTATTTTCAAGGGTATTAGGGGTTAGTCAATTTTTTTCTCTCATTCCTCTCATCCTCTCAAGTTTATTACGTAGAAACCTCAGGCAGTTCTCCCAGAGCAAGAACAAGGGTTTCAGCTCTCCTCAAATTTCTCAAGTGATTTCTCAAGGTTCTTCCAAGGATTTCTACTCCATGTGTGTGGAATTTCAACAAGGGAATTGCTCTTCCCTTGTGCCCCAAAACCTTACTAAAATATTTATCAGTTCTAGCCCTTTTTGTATCAATGTTAGGGTTGTCTGTCAGTTGAATACGAATATCCTTATTGTTATAATTTTCATGATTCTTGAAGGTTGTAGTTAGATATACTTTATGTTGATATCTCTTTTCATGAAATATGTGCTTAGCCCTAGTCTATAAATATAATATGAAGAGTCTTGCATAATTGTCCAGATACAAACCTTGCTTGATTCTGATAGTTCTTGAAATCAATAGAATAGTATAGTTAGATTATTCAAAAGTTGAATTATTGATTGTTTAGTCCCAGTCAGTACTTAGCCTTTTCAATATCTTACAAAAATGTCAGCTGATCAGTTTGATTACACTTAGTCTCTTGAGGAGTTCAGTAAAACTCCATAGTCTTAGTCATCAATTGTTAAGTTATTCTTTAGATGGTTATGACGCTTTTAGCTAAAGCAGCTCTGACCAGTCTTAGATCCCTTAGTTTCACTTATCAGATCCTTCAGACTCTCAGGTTAATTCCAGATAAGTATTCCTGACTTAAGTCTTGGGACATCAGGTCCGAGCTATCAACCTAGTGGTCATAGTTAGAATTTCCAGTGGGAGTAGGACTTAGCATCGAGCCGGCCGGGGTTTAGCACACCCAGGTTTCCAGAACTACGTTGCCACCATAGGTTACTAGTTCGAACGGGCCTCAGGCAGTGATGACACTAGCCATGCCTTTATATGCTGGCAAGATATATTGGATCCTATCGATGGGGCGTATACATCGAACTCCATGTTTAGCTTATGTTGTTTAGGCTCTCTCACTTATCAATTCGAATTAGTTCAGTATAGTCTCATTTTCAGTTCAGCTCAATTATTCCGATTTCAGTATATAATTATGATCCTCATTCAGTACCTGTGTTACACTGTTACAGTCATATTCAGTGTTTATTAGTTCAGTTGTGTATTTCTACTGTTCTTACTTACATCTTGCATACTCAGTAGATTCAAAGTACTGATGCATATCTTCCATGTTGTATCATATTATGATACATGTACAGGTTCTCAGCCGCAACATCGTTAGTAGGTCTCTTCAGACGATTCCAGCAGCATTATCTTTGGTGAGTCCTTATCTTTTGAGGACGAGAATTTAGTTCTATTTCAGTTTCTTGCTTTCAGATTTTAGAGTTAGCTAGGGACTTGTCCCAGCAACTCGTTAGTTCTTAGATGGCTTTCAGACAAAGTCTTATTTCAGTATGTTTTGTAGTTGTTGCATAGATTTTCAATACCTTATCATACATTTCTTATTTTGAGAATGTTATTTAGTTATGCTTTTCTCAGCATCCGTTTCTATTTAATACAGTATATCAACGTGATGTTAAGCCATGGGTTAGCTTGGGGTCACTTGTGGAACCAAGTATCATGTCGCGTTCAGGGTGTAGACTCGGGTCGTGACATAGAAGAAACTGAAAATAATAAGCTATAAGAGTCAGAATATAGCTTGAATGATCTCATTAATGTATACTGCATATATATTGTACAAACAATAATCAAACAAGAACCTATCGTGGCCCCTATAAGCCTAGCAGGTACAAATAACAAAAAATAACCTACTTGAGACCTCATAAGCCTAGACATGTACATATCAATCTATATACCCCTATTGATAACACTGTAGCACTGTAGACAGTCTATGACTCAACTATAACTAGCCTTCCTTAGGCAAACAATAGGTATCTGTACATTACCTGCTTAGGCAATTTGTACCTCTGTTGTAGCCTCTCGGGGATCTTCATTGAGCACACAAGGCTCTTGTGTATGTATCTTGAGCCCACTTGATTCCTGTAGTTGTAATTCAAGTCCTCTTAGCTCCTATAACTGTACCCCGGGCACTTAGGGCCCAAATGAAATGTGTGGCAGCCAACTGAGGCTCCTCTAGGGTAACCAATGGCACCTTAGGCAATCTAGAAGTCCATACGAGCGACGTGGTTCGTAACGACTCATCCAGTCGTAATGGGGTGGTTAGGGGCATAGTACTCTTGTTAAAGTCCCCATAGTGAAATGAGCTAATAAAACTCAAAGACGGGGACCCCATTAAAAATTGAAACTTGTGTATAATCTTGATAATTGATTAAGTGTTGTGTTTCATTCGGGGGTGACCTAGTAGACTGAGTATGGAATTTCGGGACTACGAGTGAATTAATAGTTATGTTTTATAGAGCGGTGTTCATTTGAGTTTTCTTGTGATGTTTTGATGTGATAGTTGTGTTTTGAAATATAAAAGTGTTCAATTTTTCCGATCTACTAGTTAATGAGGCACCATTGCAGTAGTGGAATTTCTGCTGCAGCGAGACTGCCATAGCAGTCGGAGTGCCACCATAGTGGGTATTGATGAGATACCAAGTCTTGCTATAACGAGGCATTGATCACCATAAAGGATCCACTGCAACGAAGGTGGTGACCCTTGCAGCGAACAACGCGAGGTAGAATACGGGTTTAAGCTAGTTATTAAGGGTTCTCACCTCATAATTACAAAGCACAAACTCTGAGAGCTAAGAGGCGATTTTCCCAAGGGTAGGGCATATCTCCCCTTCAAGGTAAATTTACTTTGTCAAATTTTTTGTATATCAATTCTCTAACCTCCTAAAATCGTTGGGGTGTCCTTAATGGTGGATAGTAGGCTAGAACCCTAGAATTTATGAAAGTTAGGGAAAATTGAATAGGTATTGATAACTATTGTTTCCTAGATTTCTAAGTTGTTAATTAACACTTCCTAGGATGGATTGAATGTTCTAGTTCATGATTGTGATAATTTGAGACCTAAGGTTCAATAAATATGATGCCTTTAGCATAAGAACTGCTATAAAGGGCGCTAAAGGAGTAGAAACTCCATGAATTAGGGTGATGTGATCATTGTGAAATTAGACTTGGTAAATTAACCTGTAGGTGATGATTTAAACTTTAATAACAGGTAGAATTTGGTGGGTTTGAATTCCCAAGGCTATTGATTGAATAGTAGATAATTAAATACTCTTGCATTGTTAGTTTCTAGACTTTGAGCATTCCAATGCATTGAGAAAAGAAAAGGCTCATGTGAAGTAGCTTGCTTATTCAAGTTCTTCGGTTGAATAGATTATGGTTTATTTGGAGTTAGACTTTGATTAGTCCCTTGTATGTATTATGAATTGATAAAGCATTCCTAATTAGTCTTCAGACATGAATTTTGATAGAGATTGGTGACTTGACATTGCTATGTGAATAAGTTATTATTTTTTCTAAGTATGTTGAATATAACTTGTGATTGTGGTGTCCACTTGTGATAATCAATGTGTACTTGTTATTGTTTTGCTTGTGTGATGACTAAATGGAGAGTGTATTGAGATATGTTGATGATTGAATAATTATCATGCCCCGAGCTTACACCTTGGACGGGACACGGCACTTGGGGTCACAAGTAACCCCAAGTCAACCTTGGTCTATCATACACCAGCATTCTGAGTAACATATAAATATATACAACGGAAGTTTGAAGCAAAAATATAAATACTTGAAAGAAATAAAGATAGTTCATAATATTTGAGAATATTTGAACAAAAGCTACATGTCTGAAAACCAAATCTATGTTTGAAAGCCACTACTACTGATGAGTTGCTGGGACAAGTGTAATACCCCGAAAGTGCTTGAGAATAGACCTGGGAGTTTAAATCTGAAATCTGCAGAAACTGGAAAAAAATATCTCAGACGAGTGGAGCAATGACTCGTGGTTTCAAACCACGAGCCATTGTTGGAAGTCGCGGGTTTAGTTGTTCGGGTGGCAATGGAAGTAACTGTTGATGTAACGACTCATTGTAAGAGACAACGAGTCATCGTTAGTGGTCGTGGTAAGAGATGGACTTAGCAGTTGGGGAATATAACGGGTCATCCAATGACCCGTCGTGGCTTGCAATGGTCCGTTGTGGTGAGTCGTGGTAAGGAAACCTAGATCTCCAGTGGACTTGATGGACGAATACCACGATCCGTTGGATCCCACAATGAATCGTGGTGAGACTCGCCGTGGGAAAGTTTAGAAGGTTCAGGAGGGTAATCAACGACCGAATGAACGACCCGTTAGACTTAAGGATGAGTCTTCCTATCTATCCATGGTCTGATTTTGAGAGAAGGCTTGAGCAGTGCATAGCACGGACGGATACCACGGGTCGTGGTATCCTCCAATGACCCATTGGTTCGTCCGTTGTTTGGTCCATTGAACAAATTTTCTGCGTAATCAGTAAGAGTTTTTCTGTCATTCCCACGTCCTAAGGCCTCATACTACGTCGTTTAAGGCTCGTTTTGATGGGTTTTGAGAGGGGAAAAGCCTATTCTAAGCCATTCTTTGCATGCATGCAAGTTTGAAGGGTTGAAGAGGTGATTCAAGGCAAAATTTCAAGGTTTTCATTGGAATCTCATCTTAGGCAATCAGAAAATGTTAGAATCCACCTTTTCTAGGTATGTAAGGTTATGCGTGGGTGTCTCCTTCCACACCCATGCCCAATTTCTATCAAATCATGAAAATCAACTATGATCAAGTAAGGGGTTTTACCCAATTACATAATTCTTCAATCTCTATACATGTGTATGATTAGATTATATTTATATTGATGAATTGTGAAGCTTGGGCAGATTTTAAATTATTGTCAATACAAATTATTTTTTCTAAATTATGAAATTAAATGCCCATGGATGAGAAGTTCATGAAAGAAGAGAATGATGATGAATGTATGATGATGATGAGATTTGATGATAAAAAACATATTTCTAAAGCTATCCATGATTATGATGTTGTTTTCAAAATGAATTGAGTAGATCCAAGTATGGTACAACTTTGGGCAATGCCCACATGTTGATTTAAAATGTTGATTTAAAATGTTGATTTTTCCGAAATAAGCTTACCATATTGTTTAGAGCGAAGTCTCCCCAAATTCATATTATTAGCTTGTGGTATGTTTCAAATTAAAGCTTCTCATATGCATGAGTTCATAATTGAGATGTATATCATTATTGAACTTTGTCAAAGGACAATGTTGAGCTTCATTTTCATATGATGTCGAGTCTATGCATGATATTATTGAGCTTTGTCAAAGGACAATATTGAGTTAGGCATGATTGCATCTTGAGCTTCGTCAATAGACGACGTGAGCTTTGTTATATATGATATAGAGAATTGCATATTTTTGGGAGAAGAGTCTAGCACCGAGCGGGCTAAGGGTCGATCACCCTATGCCCCCAGAACTACGCGCCAACGTAGGATGATATTATTATATTATTGGGACCTCCCTTGTGAGATATCCCCGGCCTTATTGGCCCTTGAGCTTGATATCGATATCATGGTATCGTCCATAGCCCTGGCAAGATTATTGACGGCTCTACCCACTTAAGTATGATAGTTGGGACCACGTAAGCTCTATCGTGTATGTCGGTTAATTGACGAGTCTCCCAATGTCTATACTATTCAGATTTGCATATTCATTACTCATGGTGATTACTTTTCACATGCATGTTCTAAAAACAAGGTTTGACTCATTGTTCAGCTTTTGTTATAAATGTTATGTTTCATCTTTGAGTCATTGGAGTCAATCATGATGTTATAAAGCTATGCATGGTCATGTCATGATAAGATTATGATTTCAGAATGAATGCATGTATCCCTTCTTCTCCAGACTTGAAAGCTTATGATATGTTATGAAATATTTTAAATGTTTTATTTTACTTAAGTGATTTTACTTATCTTGCATACTAGATACATTCCACGTACTGACCGCATACTTCTTATGTTGTATCGTTTCATGATACAGGACCCGACTCGCAGCTTCAACCCCGTTCTTAGTCAGATTTCTGGAGTTGTATCTGCTTAGGCTTGGTGAGTCCTCATCCTTCGAGGACTAGACTATCATTTTTCCTTTATGTACTTCCACTTTCAGTGTCATTGAGTTAGTTGGGGCCCCGTCCAATCAACTCATCCAGATTAGAGGCTTTTCAGACTTATGTATGTGTTAGCTTCGGACGTTATTCTGATGTGATGTTGAATTAGACTTCCGCTGAGATTACATTGTTGTTTTCTTCAGTTTATCGAATGAGTTAGATGTATGCTTATACCATGGGTCAACTCGGGGTCCCTTGTCCCGTGTCTACGATCCGAGCCTCCATTCGGGTCATAACAACAAGCCTCCAGCTAACTCCAAGTATAAATAGAAGAAAAGAAAATGTAACTGATTGAAATAATCTCTGTCCTCGAAAGATGTGGACTCACCAATTAGGACTGCTGTAGTCTTCGGAGAGCAATTGGTTAGCGAGGCTGAGACTAAGATCCTGCAGCTGCATCATAAAATGATATAGCATAAATGTATGCATCAGTACTTTGAATAAAACTGAGTAAGTGAGAGAAACATAACACAATGGAATAAAAATGCTGAACTGAAAAGACATGCAGTGACGAACTCAAGCTACTGAACTAAATAACTGAAATAACTGAGATGGTTTAAAAGACCCTATCTGAAGGTCAAAGAGTGTTCTAAATCTGGAATACTACTATGAAACTGGACTGAATTGACTAGTGGGAGGGTCTATAACCGACATATAACCACGTGAGCTAGACGTGGAGTCCGATATATCCACCCTATCGGTAGGACCTAATATACCTTGCCAGGGTATAAAGGCATGAACTGGGTGATCATAAGAGTCTGGGGCCAATCAGGCCAATAAATACTGTAACGTACGGTGGCAACGTAGTTTTGGGAACCTGGGGGAGTTGGAACCCCTTTAGGTGAATCCCACATCGGTTGGGGAGGAGAATGAAGAGTTCTTTATAAGTGCTTGGATACCTTTCACTTGTAGACATGTTTTAAAACCATGAGGGGCGAAGGCTCCAAAGCGGACAATTTCTACAAGCGGTGGCTTGGGCTGTTACAGTTGGTATCAGAGTCGATGTCGGGCCAGTGGTAGGGCAAACCTCAGCGAGGACACTGAGCCCCATGGAGGGGTAAGTTTAAGGCTTGCCTTAGGCGAATCCCACATTGGTTTAGGTGAATCCCACATCAGTTGGGGAGGATAATGAAGAGTGATTTATAAGTACTTGGATACCTTTCCCTTGTAGACACATTTTAAAACCGTGAGGGGCGAAGGCTCCAAAGCGGATAATTTCTACAAGCGGTGGCCTGGGCTATTACAATAATACATTATTATTCTGACATGAGTGGCTAATATGTTGTGGGTTTCCAGTACTTCCGACGCTTAAAACTGGAAAATAACATGGACTTAGGTGTGTTTACATAGATATGATGCACTTTTACTTTGTTTTCAGGGAAAATAGGTGTTGGAGTGAAAATATGCAAAAGATGCATAAAAGTGCAGGTTTTGGGCCAAGTACGAATCTCAGTACGAGCTGTACCAAGATTGTATGAGCCATATTGAGACTCGTGGAAAAGTTCAGAAAATTTGTACAAGACAAAGGCAAAGTAAGACTCCTAGTACAAGACGTACCATCCTAGTACCAGCCGTAACTTGAGTCATAGAAAACTTCAGAAAAATTCGCACAGTTGAAGTCTCCTGGTACGGGTAGCAATTACGGATAATAACATCTACCTACGACCTGTACCAGGAGCCGTGGAAAACTTCAAAAAATTTTGAGACTTGGCAGATCTCATGTTACGATAAGTTGTTACAATTTGTAGGAGCAAGGTACGAGGTGTACCAAGACATTTGTAGAAATCTTCAAAAGATGCCAGAGTTCTTAGTATCAAACCACGACTTGATTATATGACTTGTAGGATCTTGTTATGAGTCATACCAGAGGCCAACACTTATCCAAATTTTGCAGAAGCCAAGGGATGTATGAGACAAGGAACGACCCGTACAATCCTATTACGAGTCGTATGAGGAGTCGACACCAGATTTGGATATTCCCCTATTAACTTAGGAAAAGGATTTTATTATTTGTATAAATGCTTTTTAGGTTTGTTTTAGTTAGAGGGTCATTCATTATTAGTTTATTATTAGTTTGTAATCATTTTTTGACAATATTGAAGAGCAATTCTTGAGATCTTAACTTGGATTTTCTCAATTGTTCTTGAATTTGTTCATCATCTTTTCTTGCAATATTTAAAGCAGGTTTTCTTTCAATCATCGTTGTAAGTATTCAATTATGTGTTTGTCTATGAATACTAATAATAATCTTACAATCATGAGAGGCTAACACCTCCATAACTAGGATTGTGGGAACCACAGTGAATTAACAAACTAGGGTTACACAAAGTGATTTGAAACCAATGCTAAACTCTTGTATTGTATTCTCTTCATCATTAACGTTTCTTAACTGTGTTGCAATGTTAAGACTTGTCCAAATTCTTTACTTGCTTGAACCTAGAGAGGTAGAGATTAGCAAAAAAAATTACAACAAAGCCTTAATTTTTATGGGTCATTGTATGAGTTGAGCTACAGATGCAGGATAGTTAATTTGGAACGAAGTGATAACGGTTGAATTGAAATCACTCATGAGACCTAACCCGGTGATTGAGTATAGTCATCCAATAGGGACGAACCAGTCGTTTGGATGAACCCTTGTTATCAGTTCTATAAGTAAGCATTTGGATAGATCACGAGTGTAAACCCGAAATAGTTATGAACCCATGTGGAACACTTACCCTAGTTAATTGTAAATCTTGATAAACAACAACTGATTTTAAATCTTGTTTTACAACTATTTTCTATAAACCCCCAATTTGGATATAACATACCTGAAAGCTTAAATACCTGCATTAGTCTAGTTCTTGTCATGTTCTCTGTGGGATCGACCCCAACTTTTGTTGGGTTCTTTATTGACAACGTCCGCTTCATTCTTTATCAGGAGTATGAGTTTGAGCGTTATTAGTGGCTCGAGTCTAATGTGAGCTTACGAACGAGCGATTGTGTGATTGACCCGATATTATACCAATAAGGAAATGAGTTGTCTGATGTGAGCTTATGGATGAACAGTTATATGATTAATGAATGGCTCGTGTCTGATATGATCCTACGAATGAGCAGTTGAGTAGGAGCGGGTACCACATGCTGGTATGGTATATGGACACCTAGGGTCCCCTACAGGTTATGGATAATTGGGAAATATTAAAGACCTATTAACATGTGTGTACAAATGAGTGACAAATATGTATTCAAATATGGTACATTGTGAGATTGATGAGAGGCTATACAATTGTAATTCAGTGTGGACATGATTCCATAATTTTTAATTGCATTGTGATTGCACGTTCTTCTGATGTTTCCTTATGTCTGGCTTAGAGACTTATGTGTTCGGTGATTGATTGACTTGATAAGCTTGAGATTGGTATACTGTTGGGTGTAGTTGACTATTTGTTTTCCTGAATTGTTAGTTACATGTGGTTAATCTTGTTATTTGCTTTTATTGACTTGTGATATATACTTGTTATTAATCTGAGTCGGCCCATGATGCCTACCAGTATATAGTGTTTATACTAATGCTACTCCTACACTTTTCTTTAAGTGCAGACTATATTCTAGAGCCTTCTTCATGACCTCACATTTAGAGTTTCTAGTTGATTGATCTGAGTCTCAACTGTTCTTATCCAGGCTACCGCAGATCTTATCTTAGATAGATGTTTATTTCATTCAAATATTGACTTTATTTTCTTGCGCTTACTATTCTAGACACTTTTAGTTAGAGTCCTTATATAATGACTTTTGGATTTTGGGATTGTAATAGATATACTTCCGCTATTATTTGATACTTAATTAATCTTTTATTATTTATCTTTAGAATGCTTGTTTTTGGTTAAATGAATCTTTAGTAGTTGGGTTAGTTGGTAAGCTATGGTTCGCCCACCGAAGGATTAGTGTGGGTGTCAATCATGGTAGTTGGATCGTGACAAAAGTTGACATCAAAGCTTTAAGTTCGTCGACCTCATTGTACAAGGACATGCCTAGTAGAATATTACGGAACGGTATGGAGACATCTGTACTTCTCTTCAAGAGGCTACAAGAGACTAGGAAAACTCGATTCTTTCTTTCGTTCATGCTATTACTTGATTCCAATTGATATCTAACATCTTTCATTTTTTTCTCACAAATGGCGAGGACACGTTTAGGAGGAGTTAGAGAATAGGCATTCGAGCCAGTTGATGGAGTCGTAGTTCGCGGTAGAGGGCAAGCCGGGAAAGGTGGTCACGGTAGAGGATAAAGAGCAGTGCTAGTTAGAGGCAGGGCTCAGGTTACTAGTCAAGCCCGAGAGAGGTTCAAGTCCTCCACACCTCCAGGATCTAGGATATGGTAGCATAGGAGGCAGCAACAATGGTTTGGGAAAGTCTTGCGCCTGTTCTGGCTTCATCAGATATTCTAGCCCAGGGGTTGTATCTATTGAGTGGGTTGGTAGGAAATGGCGTGGCACCCGCAACTTCGGCAGGTCAGTATTCAAGAGTGCAACATAATGCTACTGTATTTTAACAGATGGATGAGGTTTCAGACTCTGGGGTGTTTCCCAGGCCAGTGGCTGGACCGGTGATTACTACGAATAAGCATGATCTATTTTGGAGGTTCACTAAAATGAACCTCCCGTCTTTAATGGTACCAAATCAGAGGATGCATACGAGTTCATCATATATTTTCATGAGAGGCTCCACAAGATGGGGGCAATGGAGAGATACGGGGTTGAGTTTGTCACTTTCCAGCTGCTGGGAGATACTAAGTTATGGTTGCGAGCTTTTGTGGAGTGTACGCTAGCGAGATCGCCTCTGTAGACCTGGATTCAGTTTTACTCCATCTTCTTGGAGAAATATATTTTTCGTACCTTACAATACAGGAGGCGTGACGAGTTCACCAATATTGAGCAGGGTAGTTTGTCAGTGGCAGTGTATGAGGCCCGTTTTCACTCCTTATCCAGGTATGTTTTACAACTGCTGCCCATTGAGAAGGAGAGGATTAGGCTATTTCTAAAAGGATTGAATGTGGGGCTTCAGTTGCCGGCTCTACAAATGGTATCTTTGGCTAGGACCTTCTAGGAGTTAGTTGAGTATGTATGAAATGTAGAGGGGATCAAACAGGACAACTATGTGAAGAATGTAGAAAGAAGGCCGACAAGAGTGGTAATTACGGTGGCTCCTTCTCTAAGGGCCCGATTTCTCAGGATTATTGGGGACGCCCCATTCAGTCAGCTATAGAGATTTCAACTGAGGGGCCATCAAGAGTCCACTACCACAAAAATGTCCTTTAGTGTTAATGAAAAGTTCTTTAATAGCAACACAAAAGGCCGCCGAAACATTTATCGGCCAATTCTTTTTGGCCGTTGTATGTGGAGTAGCTAAAACCTTTCGCGGCCATTAGAATAAGTGCTGGTAATGATTGATATCATTGTCGCTAAAAGCCATATGCTTTAGCGACAATTATTTTGCGGCAGTTATAATGACTACTAAATCTATTTCAGAAATTACCTACTTTGTCCTATTAGCGTCCGATTTTATAGATGATAATTTAAACTAAATTGCCGCTAAAATTAATAAGATTTAATGGCAATTATTTAGTGACAACTATAATGGCTCCTAATCAACTTCGCAAATGGTTTACTTTGTCCTTTTGGCATCAATTTTTGTTTCCGGTAAATTAAACTAAATTGTTGCTAAAAGAAATAAGATTTAATGATAACTGTTTAGCAACAAATATAAAGGACTCTTAATCCGCTTCATTAATAGTTTAATTTATCCATTTGATATTTATTTTCATGCCAATAATTTTAATTATATTATGGGTAAAAGTTTACCATTTTAGTGCAATCAAGGCTACAAAGGACTGTTGTAAAACTATCATCAAATCGAAAAATATTAGTATACATACTTCTAATAATTCATACAAATGTAATAAATTTCTAAACATAGAAAGTAGTAATCCAAAATCTTAATGTAACAGTTGATATAAAAGATAAAAATAATAATCTAACTAAAATAACTAATGTCACTTAACTAATTCTATCAAATAGATGCAATAACAAACTAACATATGCAAAAGCCATAACCCACAAATAATTTTGGTAACTCTTGGAACCTTCATATGCTAATTGTTTTAATAGCATATGGTATTACCTGAAATAATAAAATATGAAATCCAAAGTCAATTTTTTTTGTTTATTTACGTCTAAATATATTGTGTAGTTCTCCAATTTAATTAATATTTAATTAAATTTAATGATTGGAAGAACAATAAAAAACATGATTCAAAAAATAGATCTACCAAAGTTCTACACAACTAAGTAAAAAAGTTCTTATTTATAAAGTCTGTAAGAAAAGACTGCAAATTTAGGTGCTCAGTCATATATTACTACAAAATTTTATAGTCATTAGACCAGATATAATATATTTTACGGTTACCACTATATAATTTACAAGCAAAACTTACACAATGATGAATATTAAGGATACAAAGGCATGGATAATGCATTAGCTTACTGGTGATCTAATAAACCTATACTTGTTTGCTATGGCTCTGGTAATAGCTTTGTCTAATCCCCAATAGTTTAGTGACCAAAAGTACTTCTTAATATATATTATAATACAAGAAGGGTACCATGAGAAAATGAAGTATTTCAGCAACACTAGCCATCTATGGTGGCCGTGGTACTTGTTCATGGCTACTATTGGCATCATGGACCTAAGAAATATCAACAGCTTAGATATTTCTGTAAGATTAAAATTTTAAAAAATGTTAAACTTTTGAAATCGAATTACTCATTCAATTGAGATTTCATTGATATTCTGAGGTATAGATAACTCATTAGGATCAATTTTTCACATGACGTGCCTCATCCATGATAATTCATATTTTATCAAACTCATTTCTTCATTTTATTTTTCATAAATCTCCTTTGAACTCCATTATCTCTTGTTTTAATTTTTTTACAATCTCATTAGACTGATCCTCAGTAACAATATCTCCTAAGGAAGATTTACTATCCTATAATATAAAAGGAGTTGGACCAAGTCCTAAACCACGAAGATATCCACTTTTCTCACTGCCGAAAACTTGAGAATACACATCTCCTTCCCAAGCAATATTGTGAGGAGGGCGTTGATCATTCGATCTCTCACTATTATTCATCCTTTCATTAATCATATCATGATCAATTAAGTAAGCATACATAAGTCAATAATACCCGGTATAGTCCTACAAGTGGAATCTGAGAATTTTATTGATAAAATCAAAGTATCGAAGCTACATCAACTCCAAAACAAATATAAAAGAATAAGCAGAGTAACTACAAAGGTAAAAATAAGTAAAAAAATTCTTCACATGTATGCACATCTCAAACAAATGGACCTCTCAAACTAAGTCCTTCAGAAAACAACAGGAAAAAAATTCTTCATATGTATGCACACCTCAAGAAAATGGACTTCTAAAACTAAGTCCTTTAGAAAATACCTCCATATGCTTACATGGGATTTCCTACCACCTAATTGTAATGCACATCTCTTTAGAACCAATCAGTTGAAAAGTAAATAGAATGTGATATGCTAATCGGAGAGACTATAATAGATTAAGTTTAAAGTTTTTATCTATAAATTACAAGTACAAAGATTTAGACTCATTGGTCAATTAGTCTCTTCAGAAACAATCTCCCACCAACAATTCACCCTTATATTAGGTTATTAATTGGTTTCAAGAACAAAATACTTCCCTAGGCGTGAGAAGCAATATTATCAACATTTTGACCTTACAAAATTGGTGCGATACTAAACATAGATGATACATATAAAATTAATGCTTTAGCAGATCTTCTGCATTATAATCAACTGAAATGAAAAAAAAAATGAACTAGAAAAAGATTAAAAAATGAACGCAAGAAAACAATAAACTGAACTGAAAAATGATACAAAAACTAAACTGGAAAAGAATAAACTGAACTGAAATAAATTATATGCTGAACTGAAAAAAATTTAAACTGGAAAAAATAATATATTGAACCGAAAATAAAGAATAAACTGAACTGGAAATAATAAAAACAATAAACAGAAAAAATAGAGTCGAGGTGTGACTCAATAGAAAGAAAAATAGAGTCGGGCTACGACTCAATAGAATGAAAAAATAGAGTTAGGCTGCTACTCAACAGAAAGAAAAAAATAGAGTCGGGCTTCGACTCAACAAAAAGAAAAATCATAGTCGAGTTGCAACAAAACAAAGTTCTGCGACTCTATTAACGCGAAAAAATAATAATTTTTCCAGCGCCTCCAATAGCGAGAAGAAGAAAGAATGAAGATAGAAGCATAAATGTGCCCCTCCAGCACCGAGAAGTAGAAAGAAGAAAGAAGCATAAATGCAACACATACCTTTGAAAAAAAAGCTCAAAGATGTTCAATAGAGATGGTGAAGAGTTGGAGATATTCTCCAAATAGACCCCTTAGTAAAAAGAAAATAGAGATGACGCTCTCACTTCACTATCAATACCTCACTTCATTATAAGCAAGAGACTGGTATGCGATGAAGCGACTGCTTTTCATTATGCTATTGAATATTCTTATCTATTTATCATAATCAATTTTCTCAAAAGAAAATATCACGATTTGAGTCTGCACCTTAGAAGTGACACAGTGCTTGGAGTCACAAGTGACCCCGAGCTAACGCATGACACTGATTTATATAAAAAAACTGAGCAAAAGCTATTTAACTAAGTAAAATATTTCATAGAAATATTGGAATAATTGAAGTTAAGTCATAGAGACAAAACACTGAGTTTGACATGAACATAAAGTTGAAGACACTAGTACTCTGTCTGAAAGCCTCTAGTAACTGATGAGCTGCTGGGACAAGTGCCCAACTAACTCCAAAGTCTAAAACTGAAAATAAGACTAAAACAACTGAAAGAATCCAACTTCAACTCTCGAATAATGATCACTCACCAATGATTGCTGAGCTGGTTCTTGAGCGTGTCTACCCGCGGAGCTGAGTCTGAGTACGTGAATCTATATTATAAAATAATATAAAATAAAAGATATGCGGTCAATACTTTAAATATACTAAGTATGTGAGATATGCAACTGGATCATAAAATTATACTAATAATCTAAAAGCATAACTGACTTGAAGTATAATGACCCTATTTGAGAATGCATAAATATTGATAGTGATATGGTAATCTAAAAAATACTAAAAATACAACTGATTTACGGGTCACGTACATGCATTAAAAACTGAAGCTGTGACTATAACAAATAATTGTGACTGAACTGTATTGTACTGTGGAAGAATATATTAACTGATATATAACCACGTGATCTAAACGTGGAGTTCGATGTACACGCCCTATCAATAGGACCTAATATACCTTGCCAGGGTATACAGATATTTCTGATGTGATCACTAACTGATGTCCATTCAGGCTAATACCTACGGTGGAACGTAGTTCTTAGACCTGGGTACGCTAACCCCCGACCTACTCGGTGTTAAGTACTACTCCCAACTGAACATATATACTGATAATATTGAACTATGCTATAAAGCATGCATACTGAAATCATGAGAAAAATCATATGTTCCTTATAAACCAAATCATTCGAAAACAATGCTAGTTCATAGGGGCTGACTCTTTGAAATCATTCTAATATCAAGGGCATGAAAATACATTACAAAATCTGAAAATAAAATCATGAATATTATACACTAGTCATCATAAGAGGCTTTGAAATATTTAGATGCTAAGGGAACCATAGACTAAGTAAAAACCCTAAGACATGATTTCTAGATAATCGAGATTACTAAGTTTCTGAGAGATTTTGTAACACAAGGGTGAAAGGAAAACCCTTGTTGAATTCCACATAATTGGAGTTATAAGAATCCCTAGCTAGAACCTTGAACCTACAACTCTTGGAGAAGAACCCTAGCTTGGACTTGAGAGGGTTTGAATTCTCTAACAGTTGTTCTACGTGTTTTAGGAGGAAATGAGGACAAGGGCCGACTATTTCCCCTAAATACCCCTTCAAGCTATCCCAGTATGACATAGTTTTGGAGTTAAGATCCAAGAAAGTTATGAAAATACCACTGGAAAAACGTACTTAAAACTTCCTTTCCGACTTGATGACCCGTATCAGGCTCGTGGTATCCTAACATGGATTATGGTATTCATTTGTGGTTACTGAGGTCAATTTGACTAGCTTCTAAAGTTCATACCACGGTTGCTCAACATGATTCATCCTAGTGGCCATAAATCATGGTCTCTAGGAATAACTTGATCACTCTCTAAATCTCAACTCACAACTCAAAATGAGATTCATACCACCCTACCATGCGTCGTACCTTAGACTCGTTGCATCTATAAATCATGGAAAATTAGTTGCTCACCACGAGCCATGTCAAGAGTCGTGGCCTCTCACCATGGATGGTGGTATGGTCAATTCTAAGAGAAAATTTCAATTTTTCTACTGGTTTCCACTTCAAGTCCAATATATGATCTTATAAAATTTAGGAGTGTTACATATCTCCCTCTTGGAAACATTCATCCTTGAGTGAAGGCTAATAAAACTTAAAAGATAGGAAAAGAGCTGTAATCCTAAAACAGAAAGCTAAACATTGAGTGCTGATGGAGTGACTGACTCCAGACTAAGATATATATATATATACTGAACCAATTTCATGAGTGTATATATATAAAGGTGAGGGTACTTGGCCATCATGTCTGCTTTTGCTTCCCAAGTAGCTCCCTCTACAAGCTATATCCTCCAAAGAACTTTTACTAAAACAACCTCCTTATTCCTATAACTTACGTACCTGACGGTCGAGAATCTCAATTGGATATCCTCGTAGGGGAGGCTATCTTTCACTCCCACACTTTCTAAAGGCACACTGAGTTCGGGTCACCAATGCACTTCTTTAGTAGAGACATTGAAAGACTGGACGCACTGATTCTAACTCCTCAGGCAAGTCCAACTCATAGACCACTTTACTGAAGCGCCTCAAGATCTTATAAGGACCAACATAGCAGGGGATGAGTTTTCCTTTCTTACCAAACCTCATCACCCGTTTCATGAGTAAAATTTTCAAGTAAACCCAGTCATCAACATCAAACTCAAGTTCTTTTCTCCTCATATTTGCATATGATTTATGATGGCTCTGAGCTGTTTTAAGTCTTCCTATGATAAGCTGAACATTTTTCATAGCCTCATGAACTAAATTAGGACCGATAAAGGTAGCTTCACCAATCTCAAACCATCCTATAAGAGACCTACACCTCCTACCATAAAGTGCCTCAAATGGGCCATCTGAATGCTGGAGTGGTAACTGTTATTATAAGAAAATTTGATGAGAGAAAAATGACCATCCCAATTACATTTGAAGTTGATCACACAAGCTCTCAACATGTCCTCTAAAGTCTAAATGGTCCACTCAGCCTGACTATTTATCTGCAGGTGAAAAGCTGTGCTAAGCTTAACCTGAGTGCTAAGACCTTTCTAAAAGGACTTCCAAAAATGTGAGGTGAACTGAGTACCCTTATTAGAAATGATTGAAAAAGGGACTCCATGCAATTTGAACAACTCCTAAATGTAAAGCCTAGCATAATCCTCGGCAGAATCTGTCATCTTAACTAGCAGGAAATGTGCTAACTTAGTCATCCTGTCTACAACCACCCATATAGAATCATGTTGTCTGTGCGTACGAGGTAAACCTGTGATAAATTCCATATTTATGTCTTCTTACTTTCAAATAGGGATGCTAATTCCTGAGTCATACCTCCTAGTCTCTGATGTTCAATCTTAACCTGTTGGCAATTTGGACAGTTAGCTACAAATTCTGGAGCTAAAGATTTCTAATGATGTTGTGGGCGACTTCCACTGCCCGACCTCTACCGAGAGTAGTCAAAATGCCTTATTCTGTTCTCCCTTTTCTTTTTATTTAGCTTTTCTTCCTCGATCTGCTGAGCATGTATCATAAGTAGGGAGATATCCATGTCATTGATGAGCATAACAGTCCTGCACTCCTTGACCGCTAAGTCTAAAACACCCAACATGAACTTGTTCATCTAGTCCCTTGGTTTGGAAACCAACTCCGGAGCATACTTGGACAACTGAGTGAACTTTAGGGCATACTCTTGAACTGTCATAGAGTTCTGCTTCAGGTTGATGAACTCCTCCACCTTTTCTTCCCTCAACTTGCGGGGAAGAATTATCTCGGAACATAGTCACAAACTCATCTCAATCTACTGAGCCTGCACCAACATGCCTTCCCCCTTCCACTATTTATACAAGTTTGGGACAGTCCTTACAACTGTTATGCGGCCAAATATGCACTCTCGATCAAAGTAATTCCCATGATTCAGGTGATCTTTTTTGGATTTCATCAATGAAGTTTTGTGGATCCTCATCCACCTTACACCCATGGAACTCTAGGGAATTCATCTGAGTGAAGTTTCTAACTCTAGCAGTAGCTGCATTCTCATTTGTATTAGTAGGTGCAACGACCTACTGATTAACCTAGTTGGTCCTAGCTTGGGCAAGCATTTGAAACACATCCCTCAACTCAGCATGAGTCACTTTCTCGTTCAAAGGGTCTGATGGAGCTAGTGGGGCTTGCTGATTTCCATTCCTATTCGTCCTTATGTTAGCTCTTCTGGAGGCATCATTTGTAAACGTGTAGATCATGAGCTAGAAATATACTTTAGATTTTCACACTCTATTGCATGATAAGAATCGAGTTAGAAGGATACCTTAGAGTTTTACACTCTATTGCATGATAAGAATCATGAAAGAAGGAAATTTCCTAAAACATTTTGTAGCCTCTTCCTTATAAGTGTGGCGTGCTTCACACCTATGAAAAAAGATCTACTTAATGCGTCTTTAAAAAACCCTAGGACACTCCTAAATCTGATGATCTGATATCAAGTTTGTCACAATCGGAGTCTGCACCCTAGAAGTGACACATTGCTTGGAGCCACAAGTGACCTTGAGCTAACCCATGGCATGTCAGAACACTACTAAGATCTAATTTATATAAATAAAAATTGATTGGAAACAATTTAACTGAGTAAAACATTTCATAGAAGTACTAGAATAATTGAAGTTAAGTCATAAAGACAGAATACTGAGTTTGACATGAACATAAAGTTGAAGACACTAGTACTCTGTCTGAAAGCCTCTACTAACTAATGAGTTTCTGGAATAATTCCCCAGCTAACTCCGAAGTCTAAAATTGAAAACAAGACTTAAACGACTAAAAGAATCCAACTCTGGCCCTCGAGTGACAAGGACTCACCAATGATCGCGGAGCTGGTTCTGGAGCGTGTCTACCTGCGAAGATGAGTCTGAGTACTTGAATCTATATCATAAAATGATATAGAACAAGAAGTATGCGGTCAGTACTTTGAATGTACTAAGTATGTGAGATATGCAACTAGATCATAAAATTATACTAATAATCTAAAAGCATAATTGATTTGAAGTATAATGACCCTATCAAAAGAATGCATGAATACTGATAGTGATATGGTAATCTAAAAAATGCTGAAAATACAAATAGAACTAGCTTGAGGGTCACATACATGCATTAAAAACTAAAGTTGTGACTGTAACTGATAACTGTGACTGAATTGTACCGTACTGTAGGAGTTTGTTAACCGACATATAATCATGTGAGCTAAATGTGAAATTCGATGTATACACCACACTAATATAACTCAATATACCTTGCCAGTGTATAAAGGCATGGCTGATGTGATCACTAACTGATGCTCATTCAGGCTAATACATACGAGGACACGTAGTTCTTAGACTTGGGTGCACTGATCCCCGACCTACTAAGTGCTAAGTACTACTCCCAACTGAACATATATATTGATAATACTAAACTGTACTATAAAGCATGCATACTGAAATCATGAAAAAATTCAATGTTCCTTGTAGCATTCGAAAACAATGCTAGTTCATAGGGGCTGATGCTTTGAAATCATTCTAATATCAAGGGAATTAAAATACATTATAAAATCTGACAATAAAATCATGAATATTATACACTAGTCATCATAAGAGGCTTGAAAACATTTAGATGATAAGGGAATCATAGACCGAGTAAAAACCCTAAGTCATACTTTCTAGATGATTGATGTTACTAATTTTGAGAGCTTTTGGGACACAAGGGTGAAAGAAAAACCCTTGTTGAATTCCCACATACCTGGAGTTAGACGAATCCCTAGCTAGAATATTGAACTTGCAGCTCTTGGAGAAGAACCCTAGCTTGGACTTGAGAGGGTTTGAAGTCTCTAACAAGTTGTTCTGTGTGGTTTGGGAAGGAATAAGTACAAGGGTCAACTATTTACTTTAAATCCCCTTTCAAATGGTACAAATACGACATAGTTTGGGAGTTAAGAACCTAAAAAGTTACGAAAATACCCCTAGAAAAACGTACTTAAAACTATCATCCCAACCTGACCACCCGTACCACGACTTGTGGTATCCATTCGTGGTTACTGAGGCTAAATTTGACCAGCTTCTAAAGTTCATTCCATGGTTGCTCAGCATGATTCATCCTAGGTGACCACGAATGGTGGTCTCTGTCTGTGGTCTTTGAGAATAATTTGATCACTCTTTGAATCTTAACTCATGACTCACACGACGATTCGTAGCACCCTACCATGGATCGTACCTTAGACTCATGGCATATAGAAATCATGAAACACTGGCTGCTCACCACGAGCCATGTCACAAGTCGTGGTCTCTCACCACGGCTCGTGGTCTAGTCCGTTCTGAGGGAAAGTTTTAATTTTCCTGCTGATTTCTACTTCAAGTCTAGGGTATGATCTTAGGGACTTTTGGGATGTTACAGAAAATGAAATACCTTTACAATCCCATTTTGCATTTCATAGAGCCAACAGAATTCAAGAGGCTAATAGATTTATCAGACTCACTAATCCCTACAATTGACAGTGTTATAATACCATTCAAATACTATAATTGATAATATTATAATACCATTCAAATACTAACATATCAATATGAATTCAGGATTAAAAGTCTTGTATCTTGTAAACAAACTCATGTATAGAATGTGAGAGAATATGGCTCTTTGAAATGTGTGGATTTTTCTTGATTAATACTTCAGCCCCAAGTAAATGGATAACACATTAAGTTACTTTTGGAGCAATTTTCTTTATCTTTTCATTTTTCAGACTACAATTGCAGTGTAATTTAAACTACAACAAGCAACACCATAATGGCTCTTACTCAATAGTACAAATTTTGGGTCTTTTCTTTAAATTGTTTGATGATTTCAACACAACAGGTAGAAAAGTAAAAAAAGATTGAGGTGCATCACACACTTTCAAATGATGGTATCCAAAAAGCTAATAAAGTTCTCAAAATCATAATTTTGGAAAGACAAATGAAATTTAGAAAACAAATGGGAAGAAATCTTACAATTGTCTTCACAGACTCCTCATCTAGTGGTATATCATCTTTACTTTGTTTATGAGTTCATACAAAAACTTGTGCTCGTATAGGCTCTATCCCGTTTACAACCTAATACAATAAATTGATGTCAAATACACACGACAAATAGAGTTTTAAAATATTATAGTTTTTAATTTAGACAAGAATACCTTCTCAGCCATCAAGGTGGCAATACTTTTAGATCCTCCTGTGTAAGGCATCTTTCGATTGGCCCTATTAATTCTATTTTTTTGTGATCGCCTCTACCATTGCAACTTGATAATAATATATTATAATGTATACATAAAAACTAAAGGAAATAACCAAACCATTATAAAAAATTAACAATTAAATCTGTATTTTAAAGACTTACAAAGTTGATATCTTAGCTTTTTTAGAAAACTAATAAGAGGCGAGACTAGTTCATTGATCCCGTGGTATACTACTTGGTCTATTTCTCAGCAAAGAATTTTTGGTCTTATATTTTGTCATATTCTCAATTTTTAAATCACATTTGTGATCTCTTAATTTCTTTCCTATTGACTTTATAACAAACTCTTCTTCGCATATTGGGATAAAGAACTTCTTATGAGAAACAAAAGTAAACAATTACAAGATAATATTATGTATAAAAAAAATAATATAATATTCAATTCACACATCATAAGGATAATAGTAACTCCATACCCTTACACACTCCACCAATTTCTTTTCTTCTTTGGCAAAACTTCTCCAATCATCTATGTGTAGAGGTGTTAGTTTTGGGGTTCTAGTGTCTATGCCTAGATTTCTACCCTCTTTTTTGATGGCTTTATTACAACTATTGAATTGTATATCAATTGTCTTTTTGGGAGGTAGTTTCCAAATACCTTTTATTATTGTAGATCCACGAATCTTCCTTGCCTCTGAATTTTCTGACATGAAACTAATTCAAAGGCTACGAAACCCATATAGAGAATCCCAACGTAGATGTTCGTACTTGTTACTTAAAAGTATAACAAATGTAGTTTTTACATTTTATGCCATTCTCTCAGTCCTATATTACATCAAAATATCCATACCTTAGCATTCTATAGTTACTAGACTTACTTGATTCATTTCCACAAGTAATATGGACTTACTAGATTCATTTTAAGATGACAACTTTACCAATTTAATCAAATAGGTATGTGAAAGTAGCTATAAACTGTCCATATTTGTGTAATTAACTTTTAATGCAACATCTTTTACCAATATAAGTCTAGAATCATTAGAATGATATTGTGGACCATAATAGCAACTGTCATGTTTGAAAGTTAAATATAGCGAAGGGAATTGACCCANGCAACTGTCATGTTTGAAAGTTAAATATAGCAGCGGCCATGTTCGAAACTTACATGTGCGTACCACTTAAAACTTAAATATGCATAGCAGCTGCCATGTTAGAATCTGGTTTTGTAATTTCTTAACTACAGTAAACTAATTGCACCTCTTCATGGAAACCTCTCAAGCATGAGTTATTCAGAAAGAATTGAACACTACACTATTTTGTAAATGAACTAACAAGTCTAGTAGATAAAAAAATTATTACCTGATTCATCATTCTGTCGAATCTCTGTACTAGTAGAATTATTCAATTTATTATATTGACCATAACTTGTTTGGACTTGATAGTGGTTTTGACCATCTATCAATTTCTAAATATAAGGTTGCACTTCATCATCATAATGTTATTGAATAACAAATTTGTTGCCACCTCTGGTTCGCATAGTTCCTTCTCCAAAATAAAGTGATTATCTAGCTAAAAAATGTGTGAAAGACATATTCCAATTATAGGTAATCAATATGAGTAAACTACCAACTTATGAGTTGTCAACTATTCCTTTAGGGATATACTGTTGGTATAGCTAGTGGATAGAAAACAACTGCATCTGAATGTGACTAACAATTGCCACTTGAAAAAATTTCTCACGAAATTCATCAATAAAAATAAATACCATAAACCAACAATATATTACATATATTGCATGAAAACAATGATAAGGTAATAGTCCTTTGACAATGATGATTTATATAGTAAAAAGTTTATACTGCAAAACTATAAACTGTACTAACAATATATTACATATATTGCATGAAAACAATGATAAGGTAATAGTCCTTTGACAATGATAATTTATATAGTAAAAAGTTTATACTGCAAAACTATAAACTGTACTAACAGAGCATGCAATGACCATACTGAAATTTCAAATATTGAAATATTGAAATAATCTGAAAAGCTAATAACATTGTAAGTACTAATAATTAACTAAAGGTCATAAATGTGTTTGATTCTGGAGTACTGAACAGAACTAGAGACTGAGACTGCACTGGACTGTGTTGTACTGTACTAAACTGTTGGAGAAACTATAACAGACATATAACCATGTGAGCTAGACGTGGAGTTCGATGTATACTCCCCCATCGGAGGCAGCCCACAATACCTTGCCAGGGTATAGTAGCTGAACTAGGTGATCACTGTCTGATGCCCGTTCGGGCTAATAACCTATGGTGGCAACGTAGTTCTAGGAACCTCGATACGCTGAACCCCAGCTTCGCTTGGTGCTAAGTCCTACTCCCATTGAAAATTCTAATTATGTCTAACTTGGCTGATAACTCAAAATTGATGTCCTAAGACTTAAGTCAGAACTACTTGTCTGAGAGTGTTCAGAGAATCTAAGGACCTAAGAACAACTATGTTCCAAGACTCGTCAGAGCTGCTTTATCTAAAAGTGTCGTAATGTTCTAAGGAACAACAGACAAACTGATAACTGGTACTAGCGAGGTTATTGAGTTCCTCAAAACTAAAAGTAGTCAAACTGATCAGCTGACATTACTGTAGAACACTGAGTATACTAAGATTTGACTGAGACTCTGAAACTGGGTGAATCAATGACTTGCTTCTAATCATGTATCTGTACTAACACTGGAAATTTACAAGGAATTATTTTGTCAAACAATATTCATGTATGAATTCTCAATTATACAAGTCCTATTAAAAACACATCTAAAGATTAGGGATAAAATACATGTTATATGAAATGAGATACCAAGAATGAATTATAACTGGCAATAATCTAGGAAAAACTCAAGAATCATCAAAATAAGGGAATTCATAAGCTATCTGCAAAGAGAACCCTAATTCTATAAGGCTAGAACTAGGGAGAATTGCTGTAAGAATTTGAGACACAAGGGTAAACAAATTTCTCTTGTTGAAACCCCACATATCTGAAGTAGAATTCTTGAAAAAACCCTCGAGAAATCTGAGAAGAAAGACTGAATACCCTAGCTTTTGCTTCGAGATGCCTGTGTTTCTTCTTACTATTTATTTCAGATTTTGAGAGAGAATCGGTCAATCCCCTATCCCCTTCTAAATGAACCCCAAACGATGTAGCTTAGGCATTAAAATAACGGGAAGTTACAAAAATGCCCCTAAAAATTACTTTAAAATTTCTACCCGACAGGTGGTATGACTAAACCTAAGAGTCGTACCAAGATCCAATGGCCCATACCTCCACTTGTGGTTAGGGACCCTGCTCCATACCATTTCTTGAAGTTTTCCATGGAAGCCTCCTACAATCCGTACAAGCATATCATGAGTCATACCTTGGTCCATAATTTCCTCCTGAACACTCCTTTAATTCAACTCACGACTCAGTGTATGGTCCATACCAGACTACCACGAGTCGTACCATGACTCTACCTATGATTTCCCTAATTAATTCTCTGAACTTATCCATGTCTGGTCAGTACAATCCACACCATCTTGATATGATTCGTAACATACATTCATAATTCCTCCAATCACACTTATTATTTTCCTCCAACCCTCCTGTTACGAGTCAAGGTACGGCTAATACCATGATTGTATGAGTTGTACTGTGACTCGTACTAAGGTTTTTTCCATTTTTCTGCATGACCAAGTTTTAAATCTAGAGGCTAGTCTCATGAATTTCTGGGGTGTTACAATATCTCTCCTTTAAGAACATTCATCCTCAAATGAAGGCTAGTTAAGCTGAAAGACTGGGGAAAAGAGCTGAAATCCCTCACTGAGAGCTATAAACTGACTACTGAAGGAGTGTCTGACTCTCAACTGAGGTGAACCATACTAACTGGACTTATTTCACTAAGGTGCACATTTCAAACATGAACATGGCTAAAAAGTATGGAACTGAATAGAGTACTAAAAAAGGACTTAATACCTAATGTTGAAGCTGAACTGGAAGGGAATAAATAAGGATATTTAGCCATCATATCTGGTTCTGCTTCCTATGTATCTCCCTAAACTAGCCAGTTCCTGCATAAGACTTTTACTAAAGCGATCTCCTTATTCTTAGCTTACAAACCTAACGGTCTAAGATCTAAACTGGAACTTCTTCCTAAGAGAGGCTGTACTTTACACCAAAACTCTCTAGAGGCACTATGGCTCACTGATGCATTTTTTTAATGTGGACACATGAAATACTGGGCGACTGATGCTAACTCCTTAGGCAACTCCAGCTCATAAGCCACATTGCCAATGCGTCGCAAGATTCTATAAGGGTCGATATATCTGGGACTGAGCTTTCATTTCTTCCTGAATCTCATCACTCCTTTCATAGGTGATATTTTCAAGTATACCAATCATTTACCACAAACTCCAACTCCCTTCTCCTCACATCTGCTTATGATTTCTGTCGGCTTTGAGCTGTTCTCAGCCATTCCCTGATAATTTGAACCTTCTGCATGTCCTCATGTATTGAATCCAGACCTATCAAGGTAGCTTCACCAACCTCAAACCACCCTATAGGCGATCCCACCTCCTACCATATAATGCCCCAAACGGTACCATCTGAATACTAGAGTGGTAGCTGTTGTTGTATGTAAACTCGACGAGAGGTAGGTGATCATCCCAACTGCCCTTGAAGTCGATCATGCATCCCCTCAACATATCTTTCAAAGTCTGAATAGTCCGCTCGGCCTGGCCATCTATCTATGGGTGGAAAGCTATGCTAAGCTTAACTTGAGTACCAAGTCCTTTTGTAATGCCCTGAAAACTCTAAGACCAGACCCGAGAATTGAAATGGAGAAAATAGGATTTTCTACACCAGATCACAGAACGAGTCGTCTTGTGACCTGTGGGGTAGGCCACGAGTCATGAAGTGACTCATGGGGAAGGGTCCGAACTTGGTAGAAAAATTTGGAAAAATGGGGTGACCATGGGTGTGACCACGAGTCGTGAGGTGATCCGTGATCAGTAATTGATTGAAGATCGGGGAAAATTGGGCAGTGAACTTAACGACTAGTCAGCATGAGTCGTGGTCCATTCCACAACCCGTTAGGTGACCCGTGGTCCAGGATAGTTTAAGGAGTTAAGAATTTGGCAGTGTAGTTGACGAGTGGGTCACCATGAGCCGTTGGTACACCACGAGTCGTAGGGTCCCTCGTGGTGGCCAACAGGAGGTTTTTGGCAGTGCACCTGACGATTGTGGCCACGAGTCATGGTCACTTGGCATGAGACGTTGGGTCCTTCTTAGGGAATGGAAACTAGTTTTTCCTATGAATTTCCTAAGGGTTTTTCTGTAATTTCTTAACCTCCTAGGCTCTAAACTACATCATTTTGGATTATTTTAAGGGGATTTATAGGGGTTAAACGATTTTTCCCTCATTCCCACTCATATTTTTCAGAAAATAACGTAAGTTTTCCTCCCAAGAACTCTCAAGAAAGACTATGGCTTCTTATCTATTGCAACGATTCAAGTTTTCTTCTCTAAGGAATTTGTAGCCATGTATGTGATAATTCAACAAGGGAATAGTTCTTCCCTTGTGTCCCCAAAATCCGTCCTAGTTTCTCTATCAATTCAAGCCCTGAGCTTTTGAATGTGAAGGGAATATATGTCAGATTTCTTTGAATTCATGTAGAATGTTATCCATGTTTATTTTAGATATGATTCCATCAGTTTATGACTATATTGATGTTGTTCCCGTAAAGTGAATTCTAGCCCTGAGCTTTCAAATGTGGATGAATTATATGCCAGATTCCTTTATAGCTTGTGGAATATGATTTAAGTTGATTGTTGGATATTCTCCATTATCTAGATATCGTATAAATTCTCTTTCTTGTAAGGATGATTTTAGCCCTAATGTTGAATGAGATCACCTAGAATTTTGCCTGTTGGGTTAGTCTTCCTTGTTGCTTGATTCTATCAATGTTATGGATTCCCATGTTGTTAGTATGAATTGATATTTCAGTTAGCTGCATGATAGTTCAGTTTTAGTCAGAATGTTAGAATCCTCAGTGTTATCCAGAATTGTCAGCTGATCAGTTTGACTACAGTATTTTCATGAGGTGTTAGTGGTGCCTCTTAGTTATCAGAACTAGACTCAATATCATATTTTAGTGGTTCTTTAGGCGGTCATGACACTTCAGTTAAGCAGCTCTGACCATCCTTAGGACCCCAGTCTCAGATTACAATTTGTTCCTTAGACGGTCACGATGCTTCCAGATAAGCCTATTCTAACCAGTCTTAAAACCCCGTTACAAAATCTAGTCCGATAAGACTCTCAGGGTGCTTCCAGATAGGTATTCCTGACCTAGTTTTGGGCCCCAGTTTCAAGCTATCAACATAGTCTTAGTAGTCAGTCTAGGACTATCCAGTGGGAGAAGGACTTAGCACCAAGCGGACCAAGGTTCCAGCGCACCCAGGTTCCTAGAACTACGTTGCCATCATAGGTTATATTTTTATTGGCCTTATGGCCCAAGACTTGTGATCACCCAATTCATGCCTCTATACCCTGGTAAGGTATATTGGGTCCTATCGATGGGGTATACATCAGACTCCACATCTAGCTCACGTGGTTATATGTCGGTTATAGACTCTCCCACTAGTTAGCTCAGTTCAGTCTCAGATTAGTTAGTTCAGTTTCAGTTTTCTCAGTTCAGCACAGTTAGTTCAGACTCAGAAATCTCAGATTTGGGGCATGTCTTTGACCATCTCAGCATATTTTAGTTATTTCAATTCAGTATTTTAGTTGGTCATTGCATGTAATTTTAGTTCAGTTGTTATATCCAGTGTTATGTTTTCTCCTACTTACTCAGTACATTCAAAGTACTGATGCATACCTTTTATGCTGTATCGTTTTATAATACAGCTACAGGATCTTACTCACAGCCTCGTTAGCAGATCACTCTCAGAAGATTCCAACCGCACCATTGGTGAGTCCTCATCCTTCGAGGATGAAGATCATTTCATTCAGTTGTATTCTCTTTTATTTAGACTTGGAGTTAGCTGGGGGCTTATCCCAGCAACTCATCAGTTGTAGTGGCTTTCAGACATATACATGATTTTCAGACTTTTAGCAAAATTTCAGATGATTTTAAACTTTATGATTCAGATTTATTTTAATAAATGTTTTATAATAGTATTTTAAATCTTCCGCTATTTATGTTTACTCAGAATGCCAATGTATGATCGACCAGGGGTTGACTTGTGACTCCAAGTGCCGTTTCCTGTCCAAGGTGTAGACTCGGGGCGTGATACCTTTCTAGAATGACTTCCATAATTGTGAGGTGAACTGAGTACCCCTATCTGAGATAATAGACTAGGGAACTCAATGTAGTTTGACTAATTCCCATATATATAGCCTAGCATAATCTTTTGCTGCATTTGTAGTCTTAACTGGTAGGAAATATGCTGACTTAGTCATTCGGTCTACGGCCACCCAAATTGAGTCATTTTGCTGGCAAGTACGAGGTAAACCTATGATGACGTCCATATTAACTTCTTCCTATTTCCAAGTAGGAATATTGACATCTTGAGTCATACCTCCAGGTCTCTGGTGTTCAATTTTGACCTGTTGGCAGTTTGGACACCTGGACACAAATTCTGCAATGTCCTTCTTCATGCCATTCCACCAGTAGATTTCTTGTAGATCACGGTACATCTTAGTTGCACCTGGATGGATAAAATATCTAGTGCTGTGTGCTTCCATTAGTATCTGCTGCCTCAAATCTTCTATCTCTGAAGCATACTATCTGCCCTGGTAGCGGAGCACACCATCTCCCACCTCTTTTCTTAGAAATGCCTCCTTCAACTTGAGTATAATGGGCTCTTCATCCTGCTTTGACTTAACCTCTACCACCAGTGAGGATTCCGACCCACTCTAGATCACAATCTCGTTATCAGATTAATCAACTAACTGTACTCCTAACCGAGCCAATCTGTTATATCCTTTGCCAGCTCCTTTTTACCTTCTTCAACATGCACAACACTTCCCATAGACATCCTGCTGAGGGAATTGGCCACTACATTGGCCTTGCCTAGGTAGTACAACACACTCATGTCATAATCCTTTAGTAACTCTAGACATTTTCTCTAACGAAGATTCAAATCCTTTTGACTGAACACATACTGCAGTCTCTTGTGATCAGTGAAAACATCTACATGAACCCCATAAAGATAATGCCTCCAAATCATCAAAGTGAACACTACCGCTTCCAATTCAAAATCATGAGTTGGATAGTTCTTCTCATGAACCTTGAGCTATCTAGAGGCGTAAGCTATGATTTTTTCATGTTGCATCAGAACACAACCAAGGCCAACTCTAGAGGCATCACACTAGATTACAAACCCATCTGAACCTTTTGTAAAAGTCAGAATTGGGGCTGTAGTGATTCGAGTCTTCAACTCCTTAAAACTCTTCTCACATTCATCAGACCACTGAAACTTCACCTTTTTTCCGAGTTAATTTGGTCAAAAGGGACGCAATGAAAGAGAATCCTTCAACAAACGTCTGTCATAGCCGGCTAGACCCAAGAAACTCCTGATGTCTATTAGAGAGAAAGGTCTTGGCCAGTCCTTAACTACTGCTATCTTATGAGGATCCACCTGAATAACCTTTCTAGATATCACATGAACGAGAAAGGAAACTAATTTTAGCCAGAATTCACACTTGTTGAATTTGGCGAACAACAGGCAGTCCTTGAGAGTTTGTAAAACTATTCTCAGATGGTCCACATGTTCTTCCTCTGTTCTGGAATAAACCAAGATGTCATCTATAAAAGTAATGATGAACATGTCTAGGTACGGCTTGAATACCCTGTTCATTAGGTCCATAAAAACTGTAGGAGAAATTGTTAGTCTAAAAGACATAACTACAAATTTGTAGTGACCATGAGTTCTGAAGGCGATTTTTGGAATGACACATTCTCTGACCCTGAGCTGGTGGTATCCTGATCTGAGATCTATCTCGGAGAAACAACTAGCTTCTTGAAGCTGATCGAACAAGGCATCCATCCTGGATAAAGGATATCTATTCTTGATTTTGACTTTGTTCAACTGACGGTAGTCGCACATTCTGAGGGTACCGTCTTTTTTTTCGCATGAATAGGAATGGGGCACCCTACAGAGAGAAATTGGGTCTGATGAAGCCCTTATACAGAAGGTCTTTCAACTATTACTTCAATTCCTTAAGCTCAACTTGATCCACTTTGTAAGGAGGAATAGATATGGGCTAGGTATTTGGAAGAAGATCTCGTTTGGGAGGGACTCCAAGGAGGTTTTTGGGAAATGCATCAGGAAACTCATTCACCACCGAAATTGATTGGAGTGTCGGTGCCTAGGAACTAAAATCTTTGACCCTAACTATTGTTCACTCCCAATCGCACGCAAGTGCACGTGGTCGTACAAGTAATAAAGTGGCTTTATTTCAAGCCAGGTATCGAACCCACAGGGACTGTAACGAAGG
>JACEIK010004643.1:25666-42301 GCA_018107945.1 Datura stramonium | reverse complement strand
GATGTGGGTTATTTGAGATAGTAGATACTAGTTGAAGCACATATTTTGAGATATGCCGAAAATGAGATACCGAAAATAACTTTCAGAACTCGGTATGGTCACTACGAATTTGTGGTTATTTCCTTCATACTGACTAATAACCCCCCAGCTTTCATGCACCTGAATAACAAGGTTTTCAAGAAATATTTAGATATGTGATGACATTCTGGTATACTCCAAAAATGACGAAGAACATGTTAATCACCTGAGGATAGTGCTTTAGACACTCATAGACCGACAATTGTTAGCTATCTTCAGCAAATGTGAATTCTGGTTGAAGTCCGTGACTTTCCTTGGTCACGTGGTCTAGGGTTAGGGTATTTAGGTGGATCCTCAAAATATAGCATCGGTGAAAGACTGGCCCAAACCTACCTCCCCAACCAAAATCAGAAGTTTCTTGGGTCTAGCTGATTATTACCGACATTTTGTGGAAGGTTTTTCCTCTATTTCATCTCCTCTAACTAGGTCAACTCAGAAAAAGGTGAAATTTTAGTAGTCAGATGCGTGTGAGAAGAGTTTCCATCAGTTAAAAACTCGACTCACTACCAATCCAATTTTGACCTCACCAGAAGAAACAGATGGGTTTGTGGTGTATTATGATGCCTCCAGAGTTGGACTAGGTTGCGTTCTGATTCAATGGGGCAGGGTGATAGCTTACGTATCAATATAGCTAAAGGTTCAAGAGAAGAACTATCCGACTCATGACTTGGAGTTGGCAGTGCTGGTGTTTGTGTTGAAAATATAGAGGCACTACCCATACGGGGCTCACATGGATGTATTCACTAATCATAAGAAATACTCCAAAAATGACGAAGAACATGCTAATCACCTGAGGATAGTGCTTTAGACACTCATAGACCGACAATTGTTTGCTATGTTCAGCAAATGTGAATTCTGGTTGAAGTCCGTGACTTTCCTTGGTCATGTGGTCTAGGGTTAGGGTATTTAGGTGGATCCTCAAAAGATAGCATCGGTGAAACACTGTCCCAAACCTACCTCCCCAATCGAAATCAGAAGTTTCTTGGGTCTAGTCGATTATTACCGACATTTTGTGGAAGGTTTTTCCTCTATTGCATCTCCTCTAACTAGGTCAACTCAAAAAAAGGTGAAATTTTAGTAGTCAGATGCGTGTGAGAAGAGTTTCCATTAGTTAAAAACTCGACTCACTACCAATCCAATTTTGACCTCACCAGAAGAAACAAATGGGTTTGTGGTGTATTATGATGCCTCCAGAGTTGGACTTGGTTGCATTCTGATTCAATGGGGCAGGGTGATAGCTACGTATCAAGATAGCTAAAGGTTCAAGAGAAGAACTATCCGGCTCATGACTTGGAGTTGGCAGTGCTGGTGGTTGTGTTGAAAATATAGAGGCACTACCCATACGGGGCTCACATGGATGTATTCACTAATCATAAGAAACTTCAATATGTCTTCAGTCAGAATGATCTAAATCTCTATCAAAGAAGATGGTTGGAGCTGCTGAAGGACCATGACATGAGTGTGTTGTATCACCCGAGCAAAGCCAATGTGGTGGTTGATGTCCTAAGAAGGATGTCTATGGGGAGCGTGGCTCATGTTGAAGAGGGCAAAAAGGAACTGGAAAATGATATCCATAGGTTAGCTCGGTCGGGAGTGCAGTTGGTTTATACAGTTGAGGGCAGAGTTGTTTTGCAGAGTGGATCAGATTCCTCATTGGTAGTTGAAGTTAAGACAAGGTAGGATGAAGATCTCATATTGCTTAAGCTGAAGGAGGCAGTTCTTTGAAAAGAAGTGGAGGCTTTCTCCCGGGGGGAGATGGTGTACTCTGTTACCAAGGTAGGTTGTATGTACTGGATGCGGATGATTTGAGACAGTAGATACTAGCTGAAGCACATATTTTGAGATATGCCATCCACCCAGGTGCTACTAAGATGTTCCGTGATTTATGGGATATTTACTGGTGGAACGGCATGAAGAGAGACATCACAGAATTTGTAGCAAAGTGCTCGAACTGCCAGCAAGTTAAGGTGGAACACTAGAGACCGGGAGGTATGACTCAAGATATTAGCATACCCACATGGAAGTGTGTAGAAGTAAATATGGATTTTAATATAGGTCTACCTTAGACTCGTCGATAGCACGACTCAATCTGGGTGATAGTAGACCGAATGACCAAGTCACCACATTTCCTTCCAGTTAAAACTACAAACTCAGCTGAAGACTATCTCTAGGATTTATATTCGAGAGTTGGTAAAACTTCATTGGGTTCCCTTTTCCATTATTTCAGATAGAGGTACTCAGTTCACCTCGCATTTCTAGAAGTCTTTTCAGAAGTGACTTGGTACCTAGGTCAAGCTCAGCATAGCTTTTCACCTGCAGATTGACGGACAGGCTGAGTGGACTATACAGACTTTAGAAGATATGTTGAGAGCGTGTGTGATTGATTTTAAGGGCAGTTGGGAAGATCACCTACCTCTCATTGAGTTTGTGTACAACAGCAGCTACCACTCCAGTATTCAGATGGCCCCATTTGAGGCCTTATATGGTAGGAGGTGTAGATCTCCTATAGGGTGGTTTGAGGTTGGTGAAGCTACTCTGATAGGGCCAAACTCAGTTCACGAGGCAATGCAAAAGGTGCAACTTATCAAAGAAAGGTTGAAAACAACACAAAGCCATTAGAAATCTTATGCTGATGTGAGGAGAAGAGAATTAAAGTTTGCAGTGGATAACTGGGTTTATCTAAAATTTTAACCCATGAAAGGGGTAATGAGATTTGGGAAGAAAGGAAAACTCACTCCGAGATATGTGGGACCCTACAAAAAGTTTGAGACGAATTGGCAATGTAGCCTATGAGCTGGAATTACCTTCAGAGTTGGCATCTGTGCACCTAGTATCTCATGTGTCACTATTGAAGAAGTGCATCGGTTATCCAACTTTTGTTGTGCCACTAGACAGTGTGGGAGTGAAAGATAGTCTATCTTACCAAGAGGTCCCAATTCATATCCTTGATCGCCAGGTTCGTAAGTTGAGGAACAAAGAAGTAGCTTCAATCAAAGTCTTTTGGAGGAATAAACATGTTGAAGGTTCTAATGGGAAGCCGAAGCAGATATGATAGCTAGATACCAATATTTATTCCCTTCCAGCTCAATTTCAGTTTAAGGTATCAATTTTCTCGCTAAAACTCTATTCAGTTTCCATGTGTCCTAGTTTCTTTCGTGCTAATGAATATGTGTATGATTCGTGAATTCAGTTCAGTCATGTAGTCCAATTCGGAGGTAGTCATTCTGTTAGTTTTCAGCTTTCGTGATCAATATTTGGGTTTAATGACTGTAATCCTTTGTTTCTGTATGATTTCCAACATTCGTGGATGAATGTTCCCAAGGGGGAGATATTGTAATTCACCAGAAACCCTAAGATCAGACTTAGCAGTTGAAATGGAGAAAATAGGATTTTCTACACCAGATCACAGATGAGTCGTCCTGTGACCCGTGGGGTAGGCCACGAGTCGTGGAGTGACTCATGAGGAAGGATTCCGACTAGGTTGAAAATTTGGGAAATTGGGTGACCACTGGTGTGACCACGAGTTGCAGTCAACACCACGAGTGGTGATGTAATATGTGGTCAAGAATTGATTTGGAGACGGGAAAATTGGCAGTGCACTTAATGGGTCCTCACCACGACTCGTCTGGGACACCAATAGTGTGTAACTAGTGGTGACACCTAGGTGGTCACTAGTAAAGGGTTGTCAAGTAGCTCGTGAGGACCCATGAAGAGGAATCTTAGTTCAGTGGCAACAGGAGACGTCACAAGTCATTAGGTCTCCTGATGACTCGAGAAGTTAGTCGTTGGCAAGCTGTTGAATTTGAAGAAAATTTCCAGTGCACATCACTATTTGGCACCATGAGTCATCCCTAACCTCATAACTCGTGGAGTGCCTCATGGGGACTGACAGGGTCCCTTTTTACTGTGAATTTCCTAGGGTGTTTTATGTAATTTCTTAAACTCCTAGACTCTAAACTACATATTTTTGGGTTTTAATCACGGGATTTAGAGGGGTAACCGACGATTTTACTTCATTCCTCGCACCCCCTCAGAAGTTAGAATGTAGAATCCTCTCAGAAAGACTCAGAGCAGAAGCTAAGGCAATCGAATTCTTCTTGGATTTTCAAGGGATTCTTGCAAGGATTTCCATCACCAAGTATTTGGGAATTTAACAAGGGAATAGTTTTTCCTTTGTGTCCCCAACATCTTCTCTATTTTCTCTATCAGTTCAGCCCTGTGGATTCAAAATGTAGAAACTTGTTAGACTAGTTTCTTTGATATTTCAAGTAGAGTATTCCTCATGATTTTTTACTACTTATCTACTCCCTAATTCTAGAAATTTATGAGGATTATATCTTGTGAAATGATTTAGCCATAATTCTCAGTTCAGTAGAATATAGGATCTAGCGTGTTGGACTAGTTTCCCTGTAGCTTGATTCTAATAGATTGAAATCCCCATATTATTAGTGTATGTGAAAATTTTAGTCAAATACTTACATGTCGAGTCTCAGTTAGATTATTAGACTCAGTGTTGTCCAGAAAATGTCAGCTGATCAGTTTGACTATAGTTAATTCTTGAGGTGTCCATGATTCCTCCCAGTTATCAGCATTAGACTCAGTATTAGATTTTAGGAGTTTTTTTAGGCAGTCATAACACTTTCAAATAAGCAGCTCTGGCTAGCCTTAGTACCCCAGCTTCATATTACAGTTTTTTCTTTAGACGGTTATGACGCTTCCAAATAAGCAGATCTGGCGAGTATTAGAACACCAGTTACAGAATTTGGTCCGATAAGATTCTCAGGGTATTTCCCGATAGGTATTCCCGACTTAGTCTTAGTCCTTATTTTCTAGCTATCAACTTAGTAGTCAATCTAGGACTATCCAGTGGGAGTAGGACTTAGCACTGAGTCGACCGAGGTTCCAACGCACCCAGGTCCCTAGAACTATGTTGCTGTTGTAGGTTATATTTTAATGGCCTCATGGCCCCAGACCTGTGATCAATCAATTCATGCCTTTATACCCTGGAAAGGTATATTGGGTCCTACCATTGGGGTGTATACATCGGACTCCACATCTAACTCACATGGTTATATGTCGATTATAGACTCTCCAACTAGACAGTTCAGTTCAATTTTTGATTAACGTAGTTAGAATAGTTTCAGACTACTCAATCCAGATCAATTCAGTACAGTACTTCAGATTTGTATCTTAGATTTAGGGCATTTCTTTGACCATCAGACATGGTCATTTTAACCATCTCAGTATATCACCGTTTATTCAGTTTCAATATTTCAGTTTATCATTGCATGTCTTTACAATTCAGTTGTTTTATTCTCTGTGTTATGGTTTCTCTCATTTACTCAGTACATCAATGTACTGAGGCATACCTTTTATATTGTATCTTTTTATGATACAATTGCAGGTTCTCAGACTCAGCATCGTTAGCAGATCTTGCTCATAAGTTTTCAGCTGCATCATCGGTGAGTTCTCATCTTTCAACGACTAGGATTATTTCATTTCAGTTACATTTCTTTTAGTTAGACTTAGAGTTAGCTGGGGGCTTGTCCCAGCAACTCATCAGATAGATGGCTTTCAAAAACAGACATAGATTCAGATTTTTTAGCTTTGTTTAAGTTGTTTTAAACTTTATTAATTGGTTCTAATGTTTTGTTTTATTTTATTATTTTAAATCTTCCGCTATGTTTTTACTCAGAATGTCAGTGTTATGATAGACCATGGGTTGACTTTGGGTTATTCATGACTCCAAGTATCGTATCCCATCCAAGGTATTGACTCGAGGCTTGACAGGGATTTTCATCCATTGCCACACCATTGACTAAGTTGATCCAGAAGAAGGTCAATTTTCAGTGGTCGAATGCTTGTGAGAAGAGTTTTAAGGAGTTAAAGACTCGACTCACTTAGCCCAGTATTGACCCTACCAAAGGGCACGAATAATTTTGTTGTGTATTTTGATTCCTCTAGGGTTGGTCTTGGTTGCGTGTTGATGAAGCATGGTAAGGTCATTGAGTATGCCTCAAGACATCTTAAGACACATTAGAAGAATTACCCAACATATGACCTAGACTTGGCAGTTGTGGTGTTTGCGTTGAAGATTTGGAGGCACTATTTGTATAGGGTGCATGTGGATGTGTTCACTAACCACAAGAGCCTTTAGTATGTGTTCACTCAAAATGACCTGAATTTGCGGCAAAGGAGATGGCTAGAGCTTCTCAAGGACTTTGACATCAACGTCCTTTATCATCCGGGCTAGGCCAATGTAGTGGCGGATGCTATTAGTAGGTTGTCCATGGAGAGTGTGTCTCATGTTGAAGATGGGAGTAAGGAGTTAGCGAAGGATGTCCATAGGTTTGCTCATTTAGGGGTTCGTCTCGTTGACTTGATGGATAATGGTGTCATTGTTAAGAATGGGTTAGAATCTTCATTCATAATAGAGTTCAAAGCTAGGAAAGATAAGGATCCTATCTTGGTAAAGTTGAAGGAAGCGGTCCGAAATAAGAAAGTGGAGGTTTTCTCCCAAGGGGGAGATGGTGTATGTACTACATCGAAAGTTCCTAAGACTAGATTCGAGATTGAAAATATGATCAGTAGAAAAAGATTGAATAAATATCTAAGAATGACTCATTGTACGAGTAATGGTATGGAGTAATGAGTCATGGGATTTAGTCATGATGAGCTTCTGGTCGACAGGTCCTAGACCAACAACCCAAGGTACGACACATTAGACCACAACCCATGGTCAGTATCTCCAGAGGAAGGCTTGGTCTAATGAGTCAAGGTACAACTCGTAGGTTGTTATCAGGGGCTGTTGTCAGGAATCATGATGAGTTTTTGGTTTCCAAATCTTGGAACAACGAGTCAAGGTGGTATGACTCATTGTTGGGAGTGACGGGTTGTGATTAGGAGTCATAATATAACCCTAGTGTGTCTAGGCAAGATAGTACGAGCCATGGTATGACTCATTATAGGAAACAAGGAGTCGTGGTTCGCATCCGTGGAAAGAAGCATAGGAATAGGAAGTTTTGCCTTGTAACGATAGGAGGAAACCACAGGTCATTGTTTCAAGGTACAACCTATGGTACGAACCGTTGTGACTAGCAGTGACATTTTCCTGCGAAATCATTCAGGGTATTTTCATAAATTGTAAGCCTCTAAGCCTAAACTAAATCATTTTATGCTTTGGAAAAGTGTTTTAAGGGTATTATTCACCCTAGATCATCCATTTCTCTCCTAACACTCTTAATTAAAGAGTTAAGTCTCTCAAAACCCTCTCAAGATTTTCTAGGGTTCTTGCTCAAGTTCCTCCTAATTCTAATTGGAGTTTCAAGGCTAGCTGTTGATTATCAATTCAAGGTATGTGGGATTATCAATGATGTGCTCTTTCACCCTCATGCCTTTTCTTCAAGCAAATTCATGATGACCTATTCCTCGAAGCCCTATTCTCGAAATTCTAGGGTTTATGTTAGGTTATGAAATTCCTCCATGAATCTCTTATGGGTATAGCTGAATTGATAAGAATTTATGATTTTCATGATAGAGTTTTATGTTCCCTCCAAACTTTCATGAAATTACGACCCTTTATGTTACAAGTATGATTATGAACTTCTAGTGCTAATTTCCTTTTTGTGAGATTCTATGATCCTCTTATGTTTTCAATTCTCTCAAGCCCTCATTTATGTTTTATGATTTATTATGCATGATTTTTATATAAGAAATCTTCATGAATTTATGAATTTCAAGTATGAGGATTTTCTCAAGTATACATGACTTTTATTATTTTAAAGTTTATGTTTATGGCCTACTCAAGGGCTTTCTTTCATGGCTAGCCCACGTATTTCAAGCATGTCCACGTATATCATGATTTAAACTAGCCTATGAACTTTATGTATGAGTTCACGATATTGATTATGAGCAATGTGCATTTTTTTAGAGTAGTATCTAGCATTGAGAGGCCCGGGATTCAATCAAACCCCAAGTCTCCAAACTACATGCCACAGTAGGTATATATTCAGGTTCATCCCTATGTGGTCCCACTAGTAATTTCACGCCACATATTGCTTCTTACCATGGCAAGCTTGGTGTTCCACCCTGTAAGTTTTTATCATTTAATAGATGCATCCGTATGTATGTTGAGAGTTTTAGAGTAGGATGTGTGCGGAAAAGGGCTCGGGGGGTGACCATGCGAGCGTGTTGTCGAGCAGGCGAGAGGCTGGGCGCACGTGTTGTCTCGCCTGTGGCATGGAGTGATGGACGGTGTGTTGCGCCCCCTGCCCACTGCCTCAATACCTATATATAATTAAGTGTGATTTTAGGTTCATTTGAAAAAAACATTTCCTAGAGAACATATTCGGCGGTACCTCTTTCTCCTTCAACTTTTAATCAGTTAATTGAAAAATTACGCCGTTAAACTCCATTCAAATGCAAATTCATATTTGATAATAAATTTTGGGCCTATGAAGAATGTAGCCAAGGAGATATTTATTAAAATCTAGCTTTGATTGTTGGAGTCCCGCCCAGTAGAAGTTGTAGAAATCACTTCTAATTGAGTCCTAGACGTCTACAAGTGCTAATTAAGTATTTTTACCTTCTAAACTCTGGGGAATTTGCAAGCTTTCAGTCGTATTGAACATGTTATGACTTGTTGTTGTTACGTTTGTAAATGAGTTTCCCAGCCATATTTCCTTAGTGTAAGGACTACAATTTGGAGGAGTTATCAATTCTTAAACTACAACAAGGTTAATTGAGCAGAATTTAGTGATTCAAGCATGTTAAGGCTAACTCCTCTCAGCAAGTTACTCCTATTTTTTAGCCGATACGATCAATACCTTGTAGTAGCTCATTCTTATAGTGTTGTGGTTAGTTTCTACGAGACAAATTGAGCTTATGACACAATATACCTTGTTGAGAAGTTTGTGTTCAATTTTGATTATAACCAGAGGCGATGCCTATTCAATTATTTACTTGTTAAGGAGACCGGTAAGTGTTTTATTTCCATATTGAGACCGAAGAGACCTGAGGGTAGCTGTTACCGTACTTCGTTAAGTCAAGTAGAATAGAGCATAGTTTGGCGATATATTATACTGTTCTACGCCTAAAAACATGCAGTAGATCTCAATTACAAACCATTGGTGTATCTTGATGCCTATAAGAGCCCAATGGCTCGGATACAGCTATAGGATCCAAAACAGCTCAGAAATAGTCACAGCATCCTAGAAGGCTTAGTTACAGCTTCAGAGGTTAAGTATACCGTAGTTACAGCTTGCCAACGGGCCCATAGTGGTACGATAAGAAAAGTACGGCTTTCTTTCACTTACCGGGGCTTATAGGGGCCTAGGTAGGTTATTTTGTGTTGTTTGTACCTTCCAGGATTATGGGGGCTAGGTTAGGTTCTTGTTTGTACATTACCTGTTAGCTATAGTCTATACTGTGAGGTTATGCAGGTTAACTTCTAGCCCTTATTACTGATTACTTCCAGTTCCTTATCAGCTTTCGTTCAGTTATTTACTGCCTTACATATTCGGTACATATTGTACTGATGCCAATACATGGGGCGCTGCATACTTGCATGCGGGTCCAGAAAGATAGGGTTCGAGACTGTCTAAATAATTGTTCAAATCCGGTAGATTGGCTAGCTCCTTTCTTTCGGAGTTGCCGGCCATTTAAGGTTTGACTATCTTTTGTATTATAGTTTTTGGGTAAACGGAGCCCTGTCCCGGCCAATATTTAACTCTTAGAGGCTTGCACACTATAGTATTGGTTAGTTATACGTTGCTGGCTGTGTGGGGCCTATATATGATATGATATGTGTTGTTGGTCGTGTGGGGCCTAGTTATGTTATCTGTTAGGAGTATGGTGGTTTTGTCAACCCGCATAGGATGATATTACTGTTACAGCTGATGGGTTAGCTGATTTACTACAGGTGTTGTGTGGTGGCCTTGTCAGCCTAGGGCTGTGTTTATAGACAAGATATAGCTTTTTGTTTTCTTGGTTATATCCTGCTGGTATACAACAAAAGTGGATATGTCTAGCCAGGTCGGCTCAAAGTCCAATGAGGCATGAGGTGCCAGTTACGCCTCCTAAGGTAGGGTGTGATAAACTTTGTATCAGAGCAACGTCGTATCCTAGAGAATCTACAAGCCATGTCTAGTAGAGTCTAGTTTATAAATTTGTTCTCCACCACATTTTATAAGAAGAAAGTTATGAGGCATGATAGTATGGTTACCTTTCCTCCTTCTCAGATCATGCTATAGAGCTAAATTATCTAGGGTTTAGCCCCTAAGTTTATTTTGTTATGTTTGTCTACAAAGATGTCGGATATAAGGCAAACCATAACCAGTCGTGAGCTAGACACCACAGCAGAAGAGGGTATTAGCAGGGTGCCACCGTTGGGGATAGCCCGGCTTGAGGATGAGAGAGAGACATCCTCTTTGTCTCCCCAGCATTCCCCAGGTCACTAGGAACCTCCGAGGGTAACAGAAGCATCAACATCTTTTCTAGTTCCTCATATACTGTCAGATTAGGATGTTAGGAGTGCAGTATGTATGTTGGTTCAGATGATGGCTGCTCAGCATCAGCCGGTAGTACCAGTTATTAACGAGCCTACTGATGGGCACGGGAGTTCAAGGGTGGCGAGTTCCTTGCTTTAAGTCCTCTGCAGTTTACAGGGACAGACTGTAGAGAGGACCCTCATAACTTCATAGACCAGCTACAGAGGATATTCGGGGTTATTCATGCCTCATCCACAGAATCAGTTGAGTTAGCAGTGTTCCGATTATGAGATATAGCAGTTTTGTGGTATGAAAGTTGGGAAAGGACCAGAGGCAAGGATGCACCTCCACCTACGTGGCCTCGCTTCTCTAAAGTCTTCATAGACCATTATCTGCCCCGAGAGATCCGACAAGCCAAAGTAGAGAAGTTTTTACATCTAGAGCAGGGTAGAATGAGCGTTAGAAAATATGCACTGAGATTTGATTCCTTGGCTAGGTATGCGCCAGCATTTGTTGATACTATGTCGGCCAGGGTACATTGGTTTATTATGGGCCTTGCACCATAGTATGTAGAATCTTGCATCATAGATACATTATGAGAGGATATAGATATCTCATGGATTCTGGCCTTTTCTCAGAACATAGAGAGAATCAGGCAGCGTCAGCATGAGATTAATAGGGTAGGTCAAGAGTAGTGTCGGAGGGCTAGACTCACCAATTTTCAAGCAAAGTTTCAGGGTGGTCCTAGGCCTCGTTTTTTAGGTAGGCCACCTATGCCCCCATTTCAGTAGCAATAGGGTAGCAGATTAGACCGTCGTGGACAATCAGGTCCCAGTGAGAGTTCACGAGTGTCAGGCTCACAACAGCAGAGGGGTCCAAATCAAATGAGACATGTTATACCATTTTGCAGTACCGATAATAGGGGACATCCTAGGAGATGCAGATATGGCTCCACCGCCTATTATTCCTATGGACAAGAGGGACACATGATGAGGGATTGTCCGACTAGAAACTAGGGTGATCGGGACCAGCAGAATAGGTCCTCAGCAGGTTCATATCCCCCAGCACCTTCTACTAGGCACAGGCCCTCATCTCCAATAGGTAGAGGCAGAGGTAGATCAGGGGCATCTAGATCTGGAAGTGGTTCAGATCATACTTATGCATTAGCAGGGCGATAAGACTCTGAGGCGTCGCCAGATGTTGTGACAGGTACATTGAATGTTTGTTCCCTTTTGGTTTATGATTTGATAGATCCAGGATCTACCTTGTCATATGTTACTCCACTAGCGGCATGAAATTTTGATACAGTACCAGTGTTATACCCCGGAAACCGAAGGATCAGACCCGGGAATAAAAACGGTGAAAAACTAAAATTTCGCACCAGGTCAGAGGACGAACCGTGAGGAGGCGCGTGAGAAATGACCATGATTCGTGAGGTGACTCGTGGTCCAGCAGGGTTTTCAGGACTTGTATAGAAGACCACGGGCGTGATCGCGAGTCATGGTCAGGCCTCACGACTCGTGAGGTCACCCGTGGCCTACACTGGATGTATGGCAAGGAGTTTGTTCATTGGGGATCACGGGTGGTGACCACGAGTCGTGGTTAGCCACCATGATTCATGGGATCCCTCGTGGAGTCCCTTGATGAATTTTGGCAGTGAGAATGATGACTCAATGCCACGAGTCGTAGTCCTTGGCGAAAAGTCGTTCAGTCCCTCATGGGGACTGGTAGTCAGCTAAATTCTGCGATTTAAGTAAGGGCTTTTCCATAATTCCTAATTCCTAATTCCTAAGGGAACTACGTCGTTTTAACATCAGAAAGGGTGGTTTAATAGGGAATAGACTAGCCTAAGTCCTCATTCATGCATGCGAAGGTTTGGGAAGGTGGTAGAAGGGTGATCTACGTGAATTCAAGGTGTTCTTCCTCAATTTATTCTTGGGCTTCCAAGGGAAGTTAAGAATCAGTTGTTCCAGGTATGTAAGATTATCAATGGGTGATTTCTTCCACACCCATGCCCAGCCTCTATGATTATTGCAAAAATCTTATTAAATACTCATGGGGTATTGAAGATGATTTTCATAAAAGTCTAACAATTTGATAATGGGTTTTGTGATTTTAGAATCTTATCCTACTCTATGGGCTTTTGATCAACTATTATAATTTAAATTATTTATAATGTTACGATTTTGATTTCTATGGAACTAAGCCTAATTATGCATGATCCATGATGAGTCGATTTATGATTTACTTTTCTACTTATGATATTTATAAGTCCAGCATGATTTACGATTGAAATTATGGATTTAACAAATTACCCATCATGATTTCATGAATTTCAAGCTATGTGCATGATCTACAAGTATGTAAGAACCTTATGAATCATGAATTATATTTTGGCCGACTCACATGCCTCGTTTTATGGCTAGTTCACGTATGTACAAGTATGTTTACGATTATCATGATTTTACTAGCCCATGAATTTATGCATGATATGAGCACTATATATGTTTTGGGAGTAGTATTGAACACCGAGTAGGTTCGGGGCCTCAGTTCTGCCCCGGATCTCATAAACTATGTACCACCATAGGTATGTTGGGACCTCCTTTGTGACTGTCCCCTGACCAAATGGCCCTCCTCATGGTGATATCACACTTTCATGGTTCGGCCCTTGGCAAGGTACGGACACCCTCCCCACTAGGGTTACAAGTCCGGCTTCATGTGTGCTTATATGAGGTATGTCAGTTAAGAGAACCTCCCATTGTTCCTCATGATTTATGCATATTTATGATTATGTATATTGGTTCAAGTCATGTTCAATAAAGCTTTTCTCTTATGATTATGATTACGATTGTATTATGAATGTTTTGATTTTGAGCCTTATGTTATGGTAGAATAATTATGATATGAGAATGATGTCCTACTCTTATGATCATTTATGAGATTTATATATTTTAAATGTCCGTTTTACTTACCTTGCATACTCAGTACGTTTCAAGTATTGACCGCATACTTTCTATGTTGTATCATTTCATGATACAAGACCCAGCTCTCAGGATCACCCTCCTCAGTAGCTCCTCAGAGTTTGCTATCAGCTTATTTGGTGATTCCTCATGTTTTGAGGGCCATATGTTCAGACTCTATGCTTTTCTTTCAGTTTCAGAATTGTTGGGTTAGTTGGGGAGTTGTCCCATCAACCCGTCTTTCATGATTAGAGGCTTTTCTGACTACAAGTTGTATGGATTACGTATTGTACCTTCCCCGTATTTATGACATTTTTATGTTTTCGTATGTTTAGTATTCCGTTTATGTGATTGAATTAGATGTACGCTTATGCCATGGGTTGACTTGGAGTCACTCGGGGCTCCTTGTCCCGTGTCTACGATCCGAGTGTACGTGCGGGTCGTGAAAAACTTGGTATCAGAGCAATAGGTTTGAAGTGTCCTAGGGTGTTTGAAATCCGCGTTAAGTAGAGTTTTTTTCATTGGTGTGAAGCGTTCCACACTTATGACGAACAGGCTACTAGACGTTTAGGAAATGTTCCCTTCTTTCATGATCTATATCGTGCATGAAAAGTTCTCTACCCTTCTAATTCGTGCTATTCACGTTTGCAACATCATAACTCCACGGTGAGTGAACACCAGAATAAATGGTAATATAATGGTCATGAGGGTGCCAATGGTGAGGAGCATCAGCCAACCCCACCCGTTCATGAGGAGCACGCACCAGAGCCAGTTGCGGAGTTTAGAGTAGCGATTCAGATGCTGGCGCAGGCCATGACGGCACAGGTTCAAAATCAGATAGTGGTGCATTGCCTTGAGAATGGGAATGCGGCGGCAGCTGGGGTGAGGGATTTCTTGAGGATGAGCCCTCTTGAGTTCACGGGGTCAAAGGTGGATGAGGATCCACACGATTTCATTGATGAGATTCTAAAGATCATCCAGGTTATGGGGGTGAACAATGGAGAATGTGTTGACTTGACCTCCTATCAGCTAAAGGGGGTGGCTCATATTTGGTATAAGAAGTGGAGAGATGCCAGGGTTGTAGGTGCAGGCCCGATAGGTTGGGAAGCGTTCCACGCGGCATTTTTGAATCAGTTTTTCCCTCGGGAGATGAGGGAGCTTAAGGCAACCGAGTTTGTTAATTTGAAGCAAGGTAACATGTCCATTTAGGAGTACGCATTAGAATTCACTCGATTATCTAAGTATGTTCCAGAGTTGGTGGCGAACCAGAGAGCTCAGGTGAGTTATTTCGTGCATGAGGTGGCAGATTATTTGGACAAGGATTGCAGGATCGTCATGCTACATCGGGATATCGACTTTTCCTGCATTGTGTTTCATGCTCAGTAGATGGAGTCGGTCTACCAGAGGAAGAGGAAGTCCAAGAAGGCCAGGACCGACAGCTATAGGGTTTCTCAAGTCAGGTCAGGGGGTGGAAAGTGTCAACAGTCCCAACACAGGTCTATCGCTCCAGCTCCATCATCGGCCAACATGCCATCTATGTTCATAGGAGATCAGAGGAGTAGGGCTTCAGGCTCGAGGGATCAGGGTAGCATGCAGGTGGAGCACACTTTTCCAACTCGTACAAAGTGTGGAAAGAATCATCCTTGGAGGTGCTTAGTGGGCTCAGATGCGTGTTTCGGGTGTGGAAAACTCGGGCACATACTTAGGGATTGCCCCTCAACTAGATCAGGGATCGGTGGGGCCGGTGTGATAGCAGCCAGTTTTGCCGCTCTAGCAGCCCGTCCCCCTCAGTAGGATGCCTCTACTAATTCAACAGGCAGTCAGCGCCAAAAACAGGTTTTATGCTCTAGTACCCCACCAGGAGCAAGAGGCTTTGCCAGATGTGGTCATTGGTATGCTACAAGTCTTCCATATCGATGCTTATGCCTTTTTAGATCCAGGAGCCACTTTTTCTTTTGTGACTTCCTATATTGCTAGTAGTTTTGGAGTTAGCCCTTAAATTCTGTCAAAAATGTTCTCGGTCTCTACCTAAGTCGGTGAATCAGTTGTAGTTAGGTGGGTGTATAGAGGTTGCCCCATCGCAGTGCTACATAAGGTTACCTTCACAGACTTAGTAGAGTTAGGTATGACTGACTTTGACATTATTTTGGGTATGGATTGGTTGTTTTCATGTTATGCCTTGATAAATTGTAGGACCCGGGCAGTGGAATTTCGATTTTCGGGTGAGGCAGTTTTAGAGTGGAAGGGTAAGTCATATGTACCTGTCGGTCGGTTTATTTCATATCTTAAGGCCAGGAAAATGATTTCTAAGGGCTGCATGTATCACTTAGTTAGGGTTAAGGATGTTGATTCCGAGACCCAGAACATCCAGTCAGTTCTGGTAGTGTGTGAGTATCCAGAGGTTTTTCCCAATGATTTGCCAGGTGTTCCTCCTTAGAGGGAAATTGATTTCGGCATTGATCTCTTACCTAATACGCATCCTATCTCTATTCCTCCCAACATTATGGCTCTAGCCAAACTAAAGGAGTTGAAAGATCAGTTGAAGGACTTATTGGATAAGGGTTTTATTAGACCTAGCAAGTCTCCATGGGGTGCACCGGTCCTCTTTGTCCGAAAGAAGGATGGTTCCCTTTGTATGTGTATTGATTATCGGCAATTAAACAAGGTCATCATCAAGAACCGGTACCCCTAAACCAGGATTGATGATTTGTTTGACCACCTCCGAGGTGCTAGATGTTTCTCAAAGATACATCTCAGGTCCGAATATCATCAGCTCAGAGTTTGGGAGTGTGATATCCCAAAGACAACTTTCAGGACACGATATAGCCATTATGACTTTGTAGTTATGTCTTTTGGACTAACAAATTCCCCCACTTATTTTATGGATCAAATGAACAGGGTGTTCAAGTCATATTTTGATATGTTCATGATTATGTTCATTGATGACATCCTTATATACTCTCGGAGTGAGAAGGAGCATGCTGCTCACTTGAGAGTGGTGCTTCAGACCCTCAAGGATCGTCAATTGTATGCAAAGTTTGCAAGTTTGAGTTTTGGCAGGACTCCATGGTACTTGGGCTATGTGGTATCGAGTGAGAGCATAAAGGTAT
>JACEIK010004643.1:6985-25535 GCA_018107945.1 Datura stramonium | reverse complement strand
GTTGACTCAGAAGAAGGTGGAGTTCCAATGGTCGGAGGCTTGTGAGAAAAGCTTCCAAAAGTTGAAGACTCGAATCACTTCAGCACCAATGTTGGCCCTACCTAAGGGTACCGATGGTTTTGTAGTATATTGTGATGCTTCGAGAATAGGACTTGCGTGTGTGTTGATGAAGCATGGAAAAGTGATAGCGTATGCCTCAAGACAATAGAAAATCCATGAGAAGAATTATCCAACCCGTGATCCTTAGTTGGCCACGGTGGTGTTTGCATTGAAGATATGGTGGTATTACTTGTATGGGTCCACGTGGATGTACTTACGGACCACAAGAGCTTGCAATATGTGTTTACGCAGAAAGATCTCAATATTCGACAAAGGAGGTGGTTGGAGCTACTTAAGGACTACGATATAAGTGTTTTGTACAACCCAGGAAAGGCTAATATTGTAGCGTACACACTTAATAGGCTCTCTATGGAGAGTGTGTCTCACGTGGATGAAGGAAAGAAAGAGTTGGTGAAAGATGTCCATCGACTCGCAAGGTTGGGAGTTAGATTGGTCGACTCGACCGATGGCGGTGTTGTTGTGCAAAATGGATCCAAATCGTCCTTGGTGACTGATGTGAAGGCTAGTCAATATGAGGATCCGATGTTCGTAAAGTTGAAAGAAGCCATCCGGAGTCAAAAGGTGGAGGTTTTCTCCCAAGGGGGAGATGGTGTGTTGTGGTACCAGGGTTGTCTGTGTGTTCCAGACGTAGATGATTTGAGGAACCGGATATTGCATGAGGCACATGGATCCAGGTACTCTATTCATCCAGGTGCCACCAAGATGTATCATGATTTGCCGGAAATATATTGGTGGAACGACATGAAGAGGGATATTGCAGAATTCGTAGCCTAGTGCCCGAACTGTTAGCAAGTGAAGGCCGAGCACCTAAGGCCGAGAGGCGTACTATAGGATATTAGCATTCCTACTTGGAAGTGGGAAGAAATCAATATGGACTTCATAACTGGGTTGCCCCGTACTCACCGGCAATATGACTACATTTGGGTGGTGGTCCACAAGTTGACCAAGGCTGCACACTTTCTACCAGTCAAAACCATAGATTCAGCGGATGATTGTTCCAAGTTGTATATTCGGGAGTTGGTTCAGTTACATGGAGTGCCCTTGGCTATTATTTCAGACCGAGGTACTCAATTTATCTCCCAGTTCTAGCGGTCATTTCAGAAGGGGCTTGGGACTCAAGTTAACCTCAGCACAGCCTTTCATCTGTAAAAGGATGGTCAAGCTAAACGAACTCGAGGACATGTTGAGAGCATGTGCGATGGATTTCAAAGGTAGATGGGATGATCATTTTCCCTTGGCCGAATTTGATTATAATAACAACTATCACTCTAGCATCCAAATGGCACCATTTGAGGCTCTTTATGGATGAAGGTGTATATCACCCATTGGATGGTTTGAGGTCGTGAGGCAGCTATGATAGGGCCTAATTCAGTTCATGAGGCCATGCAAAAGGTTCAATTGATAAGGGACAGGCTGAAAACCCCTTAGAGTCGTCAAAAATTATTTGCAAAAATCATTTGGAGTTTGAGGTAGACGATTGGGTATTTCTAAAGGTATCTCCCATGAAGGGAGTCATGCAGTTTGGCAAGAAAGGAATACTCAGTACCCGCTATGTTGGTCCCTATTGTGTTATGAGAAGAGTTGGTAAGGTAGCGTATGAGTTGGACTTGCCATTAGAGTTATCTTCAGTTCATCCCATATTTCATGTATCGCTCTTGAAAAAGTGCTTGGGTGATCCAGCTTTAGTTGTCCCGATGGAAAGTGTTGGTGTGAGAAACAACCTCAATTATGAGGAAATTCAAGTTGCAATCTTGGATCGTCAGGTTTGAGGCTAAGAAACAAAGAAGTAGCTTCAGTAAAGGTGTTATGGAGGAATCAGCATGTTGAAGGAGCTATGTGGGAAGCAGAAGCGGATATGATGGCTAAATACCTTACTTGTTCCCTATCGGCTCAGTTTCAATTCTAGGTATCAGTTTTGCCCTAATTCTCTTATCAGTTTCCATGTTCATCTCATGTGCACAAGTTTGATTTATGTTAGGGTAGATGTATGTGATGTTTGAATTCGGTTCCGCTATGTAGTTCTCTTCGGAGGTAGTCATTCCATCAGTTTTCGGTTTAAATGATCAGTATTTTCATATGATGATTGTGTGATTCTATGTTTTCTGTGTGTTTCTAACATTCAAGGACATATGTTCCCAAGGGGGAGATATTGTTATACCCCGGGAACCCATGGATCAGACCTAGGAGTAAAAACGGTGAAAAACTGAAATTTCACACCAGGCCACAGGACGAACCGTGAGGAGGCTCATGAGGAATGACCACGAGTCGTGATGTGACGCGTGGTCCTTCAGGGTTGGTAGCACTTGTAGAGAAGACCACAGGCGTGACCATAAGTCTTGTTCAGGCCTCACGACTCGTGAGGTCATCCGTGGCCTAGACTGGATGCGTGGCAAGGAGTTTGGTCATTGCGGATCACGGCTGGTGACCACGAGTCGTGGTATGCCACCATGATTCGTGGAGTCCCCTGATTAATTTTGGTAGTGAGCAGGATGACTCAATGCAACGAGTCGTGGTCCCTGGCGATGAGTCATCCAATCCCTTGTGGGGACTTGCAGTCAGCTAAATCTGCGATTTAAATAAGGGCTTTTCCATAATTCCAAAGATCTAAGGGCCTATACTAACTCGTTTTAACATCAAAAAGGGTGGTTTAAGAGGGAATAGACTAGCCTAAGTCCTCATTCATGCGTGCAAAGGTTTGGGAAGGTGGTAGAAGGGTGATCTAGGTGAATTCAAGGTGTTCTTCCTCAATTTCTTCTTAGGATTCCAAGGGAAGTTAAGAATCAGCTGTTACAGGTATGTAAGATTATCAACGGGTGATTTCTTCCACACCCATGTCCATGCTCTATGATTTTTACAAAAATCTTATTAAATACTCATGGGGTTTTGAAGATGATTTTCATAAAAGTCTAACAATTTGATGATGGGTTTTGTGATTTTAGAATCTTAGTCTACTCTATTGGTTTTTGAACAACTTTTATTATTTAAATATTTATAAAGTTATGGATTTTGATTTCTATGGAATTAAGCCTAATTATGCATGATCCATGATGAGTCGATTTATGATTTACTTTTCTACTTATGATATTTATAAGTCCATCATGATTCACGATTGAAATTATGGATTTAACCAATTACCCATCATGACTTCATGAATTTCAAGCTATGTGCATGATCTACAAGTATGTATGAACCTTATGAATCATGAATTATGTTTTGGCCGACTGACGGGCCTCGTTTCATGGCTAGTTCACGTATGTACAAGTATATTTATGATTATCATGATTTGACTAGCCCATGAATTCATGCATGATATACTATGAGCACTATATATGTTTTTGGAGAAGTATCGAACACCGAGTAGGTTCGGGCCTCGGTTCTGCCCTAGATCTCAAAATCTACGTGCCATCATAGGTATGCCGTGACCACCTTTGTGACTGCCCCTAGCCCAAATGTCCCTCTTCATAGTGATATCACACTTTCATGGTTCGACTCTTGGAAAGGTACGTACACCCTCCCGACTAGGGTTACAAGTCGGGCTTCATGTGTGCTCATATGGGGTATGTCGGTTAAGAGAATCTCCCACTGTTCCTTATGATTTATGCATGTTTATGATTATTTATATTGGTTCAATTCATGTTCAATAAAGTTTTTCTCTTATGATTATGATTACGATTGTATTACGAATGTTTTGAAAAATCTTAAGCCTTATGTTATGGTACAATAATTATGATATGAGCGTGATGTCCTACTCTTATGATCATTTATGATATTTCTATATTTTAAATGTCCATTTTACTTACCTTTCATACTTAGTACATTCCACGTACTGACCACATACTTTCTATGTTGTATCGTTTCATGATACAAGACCCGACTCTTAGGCTCACCCTCCTTAGTAGCTCCGCAGAGTTCTCTATCAGCTTATTTGGTGAGTCCTCATGTTCTGAGGGCCATATGTTTAGACTCTATTTTTTCCTTTTTGTTTCAGAATTGTTGGGTTAGTTGGGGAGTTGTTCCATCAACCCGTCATTCATGATTAGAGGCTTTTAAAACTGCAAGTTGTATTCAACTGTCATGTATGGATTACGTATTGTACCTTCCTCGTATTTATGACATATTTACATTTTCTTACGTTAAGTCTTCTGCTTATGTGATTGAATTAGATGTACGCTTATGCCATGGGTTGACTTGGAGTCTATCGGGGCTCCTTGTCCCGTGTCTACGATCCGGGTGTACGTGCAGGTCATGACAACCGGAGTTACTTCAGCGACTATTTTATGTGTCTACACCTGTTCGGGAATCCATTATCGCCGGGAGAATTTATCGAGATTGTAAGGTGGAAATTATTGGCCGCCAAACTTTTGAAGATTTAGTAGAGTCAGAAATGATTGATTATGACGTAATTATGGGCATGGATTGGCTAGTTCCATGTTATGCCAATGTCGAGTGTTGGAAAAAGACTATCAAATTCAACTATCCAGGAGAAGTAGTACGGGAATGGGAAGGAGATGCACCTATGCAGAAGGGTAAGTTCATATCCTATCCTCGGGCAATGAATTTGATTGCAAAGGTTTGTACCTATTATTATGTTAGGGCTCGGGATGTGCAGGAAGAACCCCTGACTCTTCAGTCTATTCCGGTGGTTAATAAGTTCTCGGATAAGCTTCTTGGTATTCCCCCAAAATGGGAAATTGACTTCCCTATTGACACGCTACCAGATACACAACCCATATTTGTTCCTCCATACATAATGGCCCCTGCCGAGTTGAAAGAACTGAAGGATTAGTTGAAAGACTTGTTAGATAAAGGTTTTATTAGGCCTAGTGCTTCGTCGTGGGATGCTCCAGTCTTGTTTGTGAGAAAGAAAGATGCCTCACTGTGAATGTGTATAGATTATCAATAGCTAAATAAAGTTACTACCAAGAACATGTATCCTTTACCGAGAATAGATGACTTGTTTGTTCAGTTGCAGGGGGCGAAATATTTCTCAAAGATTGACTTAAGGTTAGGATACCACCAGGTACGGGTTCGGGAGAAGGATATTCCGAAAAATGCCTTCAAACCTAGATACAACCATTCTAAATTCTGACTTATGATGTTGAATTGGCGGCAGTAGTATTGTCCTTGACGATTTGAAGGCACTATTTGTACAGGGTCCATGTGGATGTGTTTACGGACCACAAAAGCCTACAATATGTGTTTACATAGAAGGATCTAAACCTACATCAAAGAAGGTGGTTGGAGCTACTCAAGGATTATGATATGAGTGTTCTTCACCACATGGCAAGGCCAATGTGGTAGAAGACGTTCTTAGTAGGCTTTCTAAGGAGAGTGTGTCCCATGGTAGATGAAGGGAGAAAGGAGTCGGTAAAGGATGTGCATCGGCTTGAACGGTTAGGAGTTCGTTTGGTTGACTTGATCGATGGTGGTGTGATTGTTCAGAATGGATCAGAATTATCCTTGCTGACTAATGTAAAAGCTACACAAGAAGAGGATCCTATCTTGGTGAAGTTGAAGGAAGTCGTTCAAAATCAAAAGGTAGGGGTCTTCTCCAAAGGGGGAAATGGTGTGCTCCGATATCAGGGTCATTTGTGTGTTTCGGAAGTTGATGATTTGAGATATAGGATGTTGCATGAGGCTCATAGTTCTAGACTATACATCCAAGTGCCACCAAGATGCACTGTGACCTACAGGAAGTCTATTGGTGGAATAGCATGAAAAATAACATAGCAGAGTTTTGGCTAAGTTTCCGAATTATCAATAGGTGAAAGTGGAGCATCAAAGACCAGGAGGTGTGCTTCAAGACATCAGTATTCCTACTTGGAAGTGGGAGGAGATAAATATGGACTTCATCATAGGGTTTCCCCTCACTCGTCGATAATATGACTCTAATTGGGTGGTTGTGGACAGGTTGACCAAAGCAGCTCATTTCTTATCGATCAAGACTACCTATTCAGTAGAGGATTATGCTAAATTATAAATTTGGGAGTTGGTTTAGTTGCATGGAGTTCCATTGTCCATCATATCAAATAGAGGTACTTAATTTACCTCACAGTTTTGTAGATCATTTTAGAAGGGACTTGGTACTCAGGTCAAGCTCAACACAGCATTTCACCCGCAAACAGATGATCAGGTGGAGCAGACTATTCAGACTCTCAAGGACATGTTGAGAGAATATGTGATTGACTTCAAGGGTGTTCGGGACAATCATTTTCCTCCCATTGAATTTTCATATAACAAAAGCTACCATTCCAGCATTCGGGTAGCTCCATTTGAGGCTCTCTACGGGAGAAGATATAAATCGCCTATTGGTTGGTTTAAAGTCAGTGAAGCTGCGGTAATAGGTCCAGATTCAATCCATGAGACTATGGAGATCAGCTTATAAGGGATAGGTTGAAAACAACTCAGAGTCACCAAAAGTCCTATGCAGATGTGAGGAGGAGGGAGCTTGAGTTCGAAGTTGATGATTAGGTGTTTCTGAAGGTATCTCCCATTAAGGGAGTGATGAGGTTTAGAAAGAAAGGGGAACTCAGTCCCCGTTATGTTGGTCCATACTGAATTGTGAAACGGGTTGGCAAGGTGGCGTATGAGTTGGAGTTTCCTTCAGAATTAGCTTTAGTTCATCCTGTTTTCCATGTACCTCTCTTAAAAAAATGTTTGGGTGATCCAGCCCTGGTTGTTCCGGTGGATAGTGTTAGTGTGAGAGACAGCCTTAGTTATGAAGAGGTTTTGGTGGAGATACTGGATTGTCAGGTTCGTAAGCTAAGAAATAAAGAAGTAGCCTTAGTCAAGGTTTTATGGAGGAAGCTACATGGGAAGCCAAAGAAGATATGATGGCTAAATACCCGCATCCGTTTCCTTTCGGCTCAATTTTGGATGTAGGTATCAGTTTCCTCCTTAGTGCTCTATTCAATTTCATGTTCAACTCATGTACCCCAGTTTCTTTCATGTAAATGGATGTATGTGTGATTTAGGAATTCAGTTCAGTCATGTAGTTAAAATCAGAGTTAGTCATTTCATCAGATCTCATCACGTATGTTCAGTATTTGAGTATGATGATTGCATTTCTCTATTTTTCAGCCTGATTTGCAATATTCGAGGACAAATGTTCCAAGGGGGAGATATTGTTATACCCCAAAAACTCTAAGATCAGATCCGGGAGTTGAAATGGAGAAAATAGGATTTTCTGCACCAGGTCACAGGACGAGTCGTCTAGTGACCTGTCAAGAACCCCAAGAGTCGTTAAGTGACCCCTAGGGAAAGGATGGTCCTTGGTTGAAATTTTATGTTCAGAGTGTGGGTAACCACCAGTCGTGGTCACCACCACGACTCGTTAAGTCATCTGTGGTCAAGAGAGATTTGTGGATCAAGGATTTGGGAAGTTCACCTAACGAGTAGTCACCACGAGTCCTTTGGTACACCACAATTCATGGTGTCCCTCGTGTTGACCCTCAGGAGAGTTTTGGCAGTGCAGGTGACGACTGGCAGACCACGAGGCATGGTCCAAGGCACGACCCGTCCATTCCCGCGTTGGGACTGGTAGTGTGTTTTTCCCTACAAATTTATTAAGGACTTTTCCGTAATTCCTATGTTCTTAGGGCCTAAACAACGTCTTTTTAAGCTCATAATAGAGTGTTTTTATAGGGGTTAAGTCATTCTAGGCCTATCCTAATTCATTCATGCTAGCTAAGAGTTTTGAGAGGTGATCAAGGCTAGTTCTTCAAATTTTTTCCTCAATTCTCTTTAGGCAATAAAGGAAGTGGTAAAAATCATATTTATTCAGGTATGTAAGGCTATGAATGGGTGTAATTGTCCACACCCATGCCCAATTCCCTCTCAATTCATGATGTTCTAACTGATGATTCCATGGAGTTTTACCCAATGCATGAATTCCTAGGTATAATTCATGGGTATGATCTAAGCATGTTTTAAATAATGAATTATGACCAATGGGCAGATTTTGCAATAGTTTAAATTATATATTGTGTTTTCAAGTTTTCCAAATTATGATGCCCATCCATGAAAGTCCATGAAAGTTGAGATGTATGAAGTATGTATACAAGCATGATGAGATGTTTATGAAGAAAGTGTGATTTCGAAATACCCATGTTTATGTTCATGTTTTTAAAGTTAATCATGTTGATTTCAAGCATGTTTAAATATTGGGCAAGCCCACATGATCAAATATGTTTTATGATTTCATGAACTAGCTTACCACATGATTTTGGAGTCAAGACTCCCATTATTTTCAGCTTGTGGTATGATTTGAGCCAAGGCTCCTCATGTTATGATTTTAGATTATGCATGTATGTATTATTCATCTTCTTCATTAGACAATAGTTAGCTTCATTGAAAAATGATGGAGAGCATATGCATGTTTTTGGGAGTAATGTCTAGCACCGAGTAGGCTAAGGGTCAGTCAACCCTATGCCTTAGAACTACACGCCAACGTAGGTATGTTCAAATTATTTGGGACCTCCCTTGTGAGCTTCCCCTTCCCCCAAAGGGACTTGAGCTTGATATCGATATCATAGTAGCGCCCTTAGCCCTGGATAGGCTTTGGACGGCTCTGCTCACTTGAATGTGATAGTCGGGACCACATAAGCTTTATCATGGTAATATCGGTTATATGATGAGTCTCCCATTATTCCTCAGGATTTCAGTTATGCATGTACATCAGTCATGATATTATGTTTTCAGCAGGTTTGACCACATGTTCAGTCTTTACTATGATTATCAGTTTTCAGCTTTGGGCCATTCGATTCAATTATGATGTTCAGTTATGTTCAGATCATGATTTCAGAAAATAGCATGAAAGCCATACTCTCAGAATCTTTTCTTGATTATGTTTTATATTATGCATGTTTAATGATTTTACGTACTTAGCAGCTTTACTTACATTGCATACTTGGTATATTCCACGTACTAACCGCGTTCTCTATGTTGTATCATTTCATGATGCAGGCTCCGATATTTAGACTCAGTCCACCCACTAGTAAGACTTCCGAAGTTAGTACTTCTCAGTATTAGTTGGTGAGTCCTCATCTTGTGAGGGCCCTCTTTATTAGTTGTAATTTGTCTTTTCAGTTTTCATACTACAATGAGTTAGTTGGGGTCTTTTCCTATCAGCTCGTCAATATTAGAGGCTTTTTCGAACATAGTTTATATTCAGCTTTAGATTGATGTACGTATTTAGATGTTATATTATGTTTAGACTTCCCCTATGTTATTTATGATGATCTTCTGCTTATCCATGATTGAGTTAGATGTATGTTCATGTCATGGGTCAACTTGGAGCCTCTCAGGGTTTCTTGTCTCGTGTCACTATCCAGGCCTATGTTCAGGTCGTGAAAGAATGACTCTTGGTACGAGCCATACAACCATGGAATGAACCGTACCAAGAAATCATGAAAAGAGCCAGAATCTTGCACTTTCCATAGATCCTGGTACGAATGGACTACATGAGTCATGCCAATATCATACGACTCGTACCAAGGAGCCGCAGTGAAATCCAGTGAATATGTCAAGGTTGCAAGTCGTAGATTACAAATAGAGACCACGAGTCGTAACAACAATGTATGTAGCGTACCATGGATTTGTGACAAATTCCAGAAGATGCTAGACTTTACAAGACCAGACCATGACAAGCAATCTATGACTCATAGTTTCATTGTTCTCCCAAGACTTAACCAATTTTCAAGACTGCAATGCATGTTACATATGGAAACCACGACTCGTAGCTTCATTCTACGACTCGTAGGTTAGGTCGGTGACATATCCCTGATAATTTGGGAAAGGTTTCCAATTATGTTTATAAATATTTTTAGGTTATTTTATTTAGCAGCAGATTCATTATTATTGTAATCATGATTTTCGGGTTTCCTAACATTACTTGGATATCAAATACATGAATTGCTTTGAGATTTCATTGATTGTCTTGAATTGATCATACTTTTGATTTTGCTATAATCAATTGGATTTCTTTTCAATCATCATTATAAGTTGTTAATTATATTTTCTTTCATAAAATCTAATTCTTTTCTTGCAATCATTAATAGCTAAAATCTCCACAACTAGGGTTGTGGGAATCGTGGTGAATTTACTTACTAGGGTTAATATAAATTGATTCTAAGACAATACATATTCTTGTATTGTTCATCTCGTCATCATAAACATTTCTTGACGATGTTCAATGTTAGGACTTACCCGAATTCTCTACTTGCTTTAACCTAGAGAAGTAGAGATTAGAAAAAGAGAAGAATAACAAAGCCGTGAACTTTAAGTTTGATTGAATAACTTGAGTTGTAGTCTCAAAATAGTTAATTTGGAATAGTTGATAATGGTTAAAGTGAAAACACTCAAGAGACTTAATCCTGTGATTGAGTACAGTCATCCAATAGGGATGAATTAGTCTTTTCGATGAATCTATGTTATCAATTCCATAGGCTATGTATTGGGATCGATCACTAGTGTAATAAGAAGATGTTGTTATGAATCCACAGGGAACACTTTCTTAGTTAATTGCACAAACTTGATCACAACAACAATCTAGCACTTTCTTACTTGATTCTTTCTTTAAAACCCCCCAATAGAAAATAATTGTACTAAAAGCATAAATACTAGCTTTATTCTAACTCCTGACCATATTCCCTGTGGGATCGACCCCAACCTAATTGGATTCTTTATTGACAACATCTGCGTCATACTTTTACAGGGATGTGAATTGAGCATTACCAAAAGTGGCGTCATTGCCGGGGAATACGACTTAGGATTAGATTAATAGTTCGTGTTTAACTTTCAGTCTTTATTTCCTTATTTTATGTTTTCTTTTGTTTTTTACACCCAAAGATTATCGCTTGGTGAATGACAAGTACTCGGTGGAGAGGAAAACCTCTGTTTCCACTTGATCTTGAGCTAGAAAAAACTCTAAGAAAAATTGATTGCAACGAAACCCCTGAGTAGACGCATGCCAAGTTAGCTACCAAAGTTCAGCAAGCGGAGATAGCTCGGCATGCTGCCCTGCAAGGGGCAGAGGATGCTCATGGGGAGGTAGTTAATGCTAGCCATCAAGGAAGGGTAAACTGATGAGTTGGTAATTCACCAGCTCATTAGGATTTTAAGCCTAAGTTTTAGCTTAGTTTTTGAGTTATTTATGTGGATTCTATGTTTTCTTTTGCTTTTGTTGTGTGCAGATGACTAGTGTGAAGAAAAGAGCAAGAAATAGAGCAAAAAGAAGGAAGTGGGATGAAATTCGGCGCTTCACCGAAGAAGACAGGTGAAACGCTGGTCAAAAAGCCAATAATCACTGCCTCTAGGAAACAAAGCCACTAGCAAACACGAGCTTCCACCAGTGACTCGCCGGTCCAGTCACCGAATGACACCTAAACTTATTGGATTGGAGAGAATGGAATCGACGGTGCATGGATGGAGATCAACAAAACGCCGAAGGAACTACCGATGGTTACTAGAATTAATTGAAGACACAGAAAGTGCAGCCAGCAGTCCGCGGATTGCAACCGGTGAACTGTCGGTACTTCCACTGGTGCCAGAATGCTGATTAGGGGAAAAATTGTCGAGTACAAAAAAAGAGAGAAGATAGCTCATTTTTTGGGTATATTCTAGAAAAAGTATTGTGTACTCATCAACATTTATTTTTCTAGCTTTTATAACATTCTCTTGGCAAAGAAGAAAGGGAGAATTTGATTGGTGGAATTTGAAAACAACCATTCTCTTTTTCTTCTTCTTCTTCTTGATAGCAAGGTACTGCCATCATTGAAGACTACTTGTTGAACTTGATTTTACTACTCTTATTATTGAATTAAATGAGTTTATTGTTCAATGTGCTTTTGAAATTCTTAATTATGAGTAGCTAAATCATTAACTAGTGGTGTGTGATGACGAATGCTTAATTAGAGCGGGTATTGCTAGAGTCATCTCAATATTGTTTAACTAAGTGTAAATCTATTAGATTCTCTCCAATCTATAATTGAAGATCCATTGACATTGTTGTGGGTCTAATTTTTCTTGCATGATTGTTGCTTGAGAAAGAGGAATTAAGTATTGGGAAATAATTTAATGGTGAGTATGGATGAGAGATTGTGAAATTGGGCTAGAAATAGCCATAATTACATTCTCACTCCTAATTAATAGCTAATAGCTAGAAATTAGTGCAGCTATTAATTCAAATCTGATCGGGCTAAGTTAATGGTGTCTAGAGGTTGAGAGATCTCTAGAGAGAGGTATTTATAAGGCTGAAAAGCATTAAATACCCATTTTCCCGAGATTATTTACACTAATTCAACTTATGAGATGACCTAGCATGAAACTATTTAGTTAGCGTATCATCTACATCATACCTCTAGTCTTTCACATTCTTGTCAACAACCTTGGTAATTTGCTATCGTAGTCAGCCAAATTAGAAGTTATATTCTATTGAAAATTTCAATCTCCCCCAACCTGTTTATTTTTATGTTATTTCTAAGTGGTGCAATCTAAATTCAATTTCTCAACCGACACTCGTAATTATCATTCACTAGTCCTTGTGGGATTCGACTCCAACATCTGTTGGGATACTAGTTTTGATACATCAAACATTTATACTCTTTGCATAAAGGGTATATTTTGAACGTTACCAAAAATGGCCCTGTTGCCGGGGACTAACGCTTGATATTCTTGTGTTGATTGTTAATTTGAAATAGTTTTGCATCTTAGTTGGTTGATGTGATTTTGCTGTGCTTGTTAGGGGACCACAACCATATGAGTCATCACTCCGAAGCAAGGGATAGCTCAGTGGAAGGCAACATGGAGCATGAGGAAGATAACTAGTGATACTGTAGATTGCAGGAGTCATTCGCCTACCACCCATGGTAGGGAATGTCGTATTTCATGTCACAAGCACCATTCTACATTTGTTGCAAATGAAGGGACTCTTTGGGGGTAAACCAGGTGAGGACGCAAATCATCATTTGAGAAATTTTTGGAGATATGCTATCCTTACAACATCACGAACATAAGTCAAGAGTCTATCAGGCTAAGACTCTTCCCATTTTCTCTAACGGCAGAGGCAACGATGTGGTTGGAAGAATTGCCAAATGTTGCAACTGAGGGATGACATCACAAATTGCAGGCAACATCCTGGAGAGCCTTTGCATGAGGCATGCCTATGGTTCAAAAAGAAGGTTTCTCTATGTCCAAATCATGGCCTTCCTGAGGGAGTGCTTCTCCAAAGCTTTTACAGAGCCCTGAACTCCATCAACAAGTCTGTTGCCAACAATTTAGCCAGAGGGCCTATTATGGATCAAGCATATGGGTTGGCTAAAGCCCTTTTGGACAGAATGACAAAAAAAAAATAGGGCCTGGCACACTAGAGAGACGGATGTATCTACACATGACATTAGCTCTAGTGCATTGGTAGCTGAGTTTCGGAAAAGAGATGAACAGCGAGATGAAAATCTTGCTAAAATGATGACACAACTGGAATTAATGACCAAACATGTGATGGGGGCAAGACCCAAGGTGGTGAATGTTGTAGTTATGCAAGGTCCTTTACAATATGAAGGAGAATCATAGCCACTAAGGTGTGAAGAAGAATGCCAATACATGGGATAGGAAATGAGGGGTCTTCGACCTGGGTTTTAAGGAACCAATCAAGGCCCTTAGCGCCCAAGGGATGCAAACCAAGGCTGGAGGAACCGTGATGCACAGGGATGGCCTGAAAGAAATGAAAGATGAGGAAATAGAGAGCAGAATCAAAAGGGATACCGATACCATAGAAGTTCAAACCCATATTTTTCCCCCTCCAAAAGCTGGAAACGCCCAAAGTCAGCCAGGAGTGAGCGATGTAGGTAGCTCAAAAATTGAAGAGATGCTTGCAAGAGTCCTCAAGAAAGTGGAATCAACAAACATAGGGGTCAAGGAATTGAGAAGGGAGGTGTCTAACCTTTCCCAAATGGTGAGATCTCATTCAGCCTCCATTAAGCATTTTGAAGCTCAAATGAATCACTTATCCGCTTAAATGAACCCTCAAATGAAGGGAACGCTCCCAAGTGACAGAATGTCGAACCCGAAGAAAGATAGTCAATGCATTGCTATTATTACTAGAAGTGGTAAATTGGTTGGTGATGAAAGAGTGCATCCCAAAGGAGGTTAATGCTCCTAAATCAAATGAGGAAAGTGAAGTCGACAAGATGCCAAAGACACCCAGGAGTGGTGAAAAGAGTGACGAGGAAGGTAAGGGAAAGATGATGAAATTCCCTCACATGTTGATGAAGATGAGGCGGTCATGAAGGCCTCAAATGATGACAAGGTTGAAGCAAGAGCTCTACCCCCTTATCCACAACGGTTGGCTAAGAAAAAGAAGGACAATCAGTTCAGCAAATTCATTAATATGTTAAGCAAATTGTCTATATTGGTGGATTCCCTTCTTCAAATGCCAGGATATGCTAAATTCATGAAGGAGTTTATGAAAAAGAAGAAGGTGGTTGATGTAGGTAGCAGGGAGACAACGCACCATTATAGTGCAATGAGGATGAGAAATCTTGCCCCCAAGAGAGAAGACCCTGGAACTTCACAATCCTTTGTACAATTGGGATAGGTATGTTTAAGAAAGTTCTATGTGATCTTGGTGCCAACATAAATCTAATTCCCTTTATCATTTTCAATAAGTTGGGACTTGGAAGCACAAAGCCTACATCTATGAGGTTGCTTATGGTAGACTATTCCATAAAAAAACATGTGGGGNAGGGTACCATCTTTCTTATGCACGAATACTACTAGATGTGGGGTATCAGAAGATGTGTTGGTGAGAGTGGATAAATTCATCCTACCAGCTGATTTCATTGTCCTTGATTGTGAAATAGATGTGGAGGAACCAATTATTTTGGGGAGAGCATTGCTCGTGACGGGGAGAGCTTTGGTTGATGTAGAGCTAGGAGAGCTTAAGTTCAGAGTTGGATGTGAAGAAGTCACCTTCAAGGTGTGTCCATCAGCTAAAACTCTCGCCGAATGCAAGGTGATCAGAGTGTTGTAGAAAGAGGATGAGGATAGAGGAATTGAGATGGAAGAGATGGAGTTGGAGGATGATCCGTCGAAGAAGAATTGTTAAATGAGAGCTACGTCATTCCACGACATTAACTAAGGCGCTTCTTGAGAGGAAACCCAACAATTTTATTTGATTTATTTTATGTCGTTGTTTTTTTGTTTTTGTAGGATCAATGAAGTGAGGAGCAAAGAGGGAAAGCACCACAACAATGAAGGTAATGCTCTGGAGCGTCGAATCACTGATCCATAAGTGCAAACTGCCGCCTCCTAATACAAGAAGGCAGAAAGCTAGGAACATGAGCATTTGACCAGCGGACACACCAGCGAACTGCCGATGCAAAAATGTGTACCGCCGGTAAATCTCCGGTACAACACAGATTACTTGAAGCATTGGGGGCCCAATTAGAAACTCATAGGCAGACCGCCAACCCATTTCGCGATCCGTCGATCAATAGCCGGTGGTGAAACAGTGAACTAGGCTTTATTTCAAGTGGAAAAGGTAAAGCGGCGGAATGCCGGCTCAATTCGGCGGAATGCCGGTATAATGCCGGTCGAGGTACGATTTTGTTTTAGAATTTAAATTAAATGTGGACACACCTGACCCCAAATACTTGCTTGAGATGCCCTACTCTAAATAATATTCCCTTAGATCCCCCTTTTACCATTTTCCCACACCCTTTTTGTAAACCCAATACCCAACCTTTTCACTTTCCCATATTTCCCTCTTTCCCACCTTTCCACTCCCCATCAACACATTAACTCACCATTACTACCCCACCTTCTCCTCAACCTATCACTATCTCACCTTCCCCCTATGAAACCTCTCCCTTTCTTCACCAACATTCTCACTACACTCATCCACACTCACATTCTCCTTCTCTACTACACAAACTTCCACAGCTGCCATTGTGGAACGTTGCTAAGCTCCCATAAGCTGGTCTTTGCAAAACTCTTTCCTACAGTGTGGTAATGAATCCTAGTCTCTTTTATGTTTTCAGCAATGGCACACTAATTGCGTTTTTCATGTGGCTTTAACATGCCTTTCCCTTCCCTTTTACTGCCTTTACTTCCCATTAGATTCATGGTTGATTCTCTATTTGTTGAAATTTCTAGGGGATAAAAGTGTATGGCTGAAATGGGTGTGGGATAGGTGTGATATTTGTGTGAATTTGAATGGGGTGAAATCTGAGTAACCCAATAGGATTGAAATTCCATATTATGCCCGATGATAGATTGAGTGACGCCATTCTTAAGGGTAAATCATCATTTGAGTCCTTTTTTATGTGTAGAGTTGATGTTTTACTAAAATGTGTGTGGGTGTTTATAAATGAGCGCCATTGAAATGTTTGGAATTGATTTGGGGATGACGACATTCCGTGATTCACCGGTAGGGTCTGGTGAAATGCCAATAAAAAGCTGGTCCAATTTATAATTGGCTTCACGCCACTTCTTGGATCCCCTGTTGCACCGGTGGTTCACATATCGATATCGGTGACTCGCCACCTTGTCGTCGGTACACTATTAGTCTACTCAGTCTTCTGCTTCGCATCAGCGAGTCAGCGAAGGTCCGCAGATTCCCCTATGACTCACTGGTGTTTTGCCGATGCTTCTGGTTCTTTAAATGATAATTTTTCATCTTTGCTTCTTATTCCACCTTTAGAATAGCTTTCATTATTTCAGTCCAATTACATTGTGGTTGTCACTAACACCATGTTTGTATAACTATCATGTCTTCATCTAGGAAAACCAGAAAGGGAAAGTCCCCCACATCATCCACCAACATGGGCAAGGGCAAAACCAAGGCCTCCACACCACCTGCGAACTCCAAAGAGGCCATCATATTCTTTTTTCCCAACATGAAGGAGCATTATGTCATATGCCAAGACTGGTCTATAACTGTAGAGAAGAGATTTGATCTAGCAGGCGTGCATGGTGATCTTCCCAACTTCACCGCTCAATTTACAAATAGGAAATGGCATGCTTTTGATAATCCTATCCCGGCCTACTACCCCAGCCTGGTACCATAGTTCTATGTTTCCTACCAAGCTAGGAAGGATAATATGAAACACAAAGGCAAAGTTGATGACTTCCCGTGCCTACCATCTATCATGATAAGGGGAGTGAAAGTTGACATCACTCCATCTTCCATCAACTACTTATTTTTGGAAGATAAGATTAATTCTGGTTCAGAGTACATAGCTCGGGTGGCGTACATGAAGGACCAATTCTCCTGGATAGCCCCCAATCATTTCCGCTGATACACCTATGTGGGCTTCAATGGGTAGCGAAATCTCTTGCCATGATTTGAAGTTTGAGGCTAAGTTATGGTTGGACTTTATCTGTGGATGCATAATTCCTCCTAAAATGAGCAATGGGTCAGCTTGGAAACAACAATTCTCATCGCTTGCTTTATGTCCAGAGCCCTATTAACTTTGGGGAGATTGTGGCCCAACAAATGAAACAGAAGGCACGCGAGGCCAACACTTCCATGCCATACGCTGTCCTCATTTCCCAGCTGTGTTCACAAGCTGGAGTGCCCCTTGTTCCCGGATGAAACCCCTACCACTGCTTTAGAAGTGATTTCCATAGACTGGAAAAGAGTTGTTGAGGAACCAATAGTTAAGAGAAAAAGACCAGCTTTTGGGTTTGCTAAGGGATCACTATCCCATGGATCTGACCACTCACTGCATATCCTGAATTTGAACATGCCCCATCACGATTCGTAAACCCAAGATTTAGATGGCATGCCTCCTCGGAGAGCATATCCCCCTCCTACATCCTCTCAATCAAGTGGTCTCCATAGACTTGTGGAAATGAACAACTCTCATGAGAGCCAACTCCAAAGATTGGCCAAGAGTCTCCCTACACTCATTGCTCAAATAGTTAAGAAGGAGCTCAAATCCTTGTACGGGAGCATCACTACATTGTGCAAATGGGTGGATGCAGTTGATGGGACTATCACCTCTCTATAAACTGAGGTGTAGGAATGGAAAAGGCGGACATCAATAGAGATTCCAGACATGAGTTCCCTTGACATTGCGATGGCTACTCCTTCCATAGTTTGGGGCCCCATTAATGATCTGTTCGAGGGCTTGGGGGATTATTTTTGATGGTCTAGGTGAGGCCGGTGGTGATAGTGCAGTTGATGCAGCTGATGATAATGAGGAGGAATGACCCGCTTAGGGAGTCTCTTGTCCTTTCCCTCTTGCATGCATACATTGGGGACAATGTACTCTCTTAAGTGGGGGAGGGGTGAGTATTTGTTTGTTGGGGGGTCATTGATATTTTCTTCTTGAATTGATTAAATATAGCCTTTGTCGAGCTTTTATTTATTTTGTTTGTTAATGATTTCCCTCGTCGGGCTTGCTATGGTAATAGAAATGAATGATAT
>JACEIK010004642.1:59815-112360 GCA_018107945.1 Datura stramonium | reverse complement strand
CATGCAATTATGCCCAAGATCAACGAGCGTCTAAACTCAGGGTAGGGATGGTTTACCCATTCATTTTCAGCATCTTTCATCATGCTCTCAATCAATCACCACATAGGAAGGATCACCAGTTCACCGCAATCGTCACTATTTCACTTATAGTTCATGAATAATATTCAAAATCCAATTGGTTCAGAGTTCATTTGAAAAAACATGATTAAGACACTGTAATAACCATCACAATCATGGTCCGAAGACCGTTTAACTATGTCAATCAAGTTATCAAAAACCCAATACCTTATTCACATCTCCATTTCCCCACGTTTTTTAATTTCATTTAAGCTAGATATGAAAAAATTAGACTGACATCTACAAATATGCAACAGTACTAAACACTTACATCCCTATTTATGGAACCCTACGTTGTATTCTGTTTTTCGTTATTTATTAGTCCACCCTCACGGATTTTCGCTACTCATGGACAATATTCATTAGGAGACTCCTATCTATCACGCCACCCCTAATTAAAGACACAAACGCTCGCGATACTTTTCTGCACCTAGCGTAGTGTTTGAATTGTAGTCACAGTACAACTAAGTTCTTCCAATATTGCCCTTGAATCGGCAATTCTATGAAAATTCAATATTAATACTCATCTCAATACTCACAATGTTCAACAATATCCCATTAAGAAGTACCACATGCGGATATACGTTAAAACAACCGCTAGAATTTTCTATTTAGGACATGCATTCAAAACTAACATCAAGATTCTACCCAACTTAATAATTTTGACACGCTACATGTTCCCTCTTTCCTTAATCGTTATTCAAGCTATTTCTCTTACCCCTAATACTCATTCGCTATGGTCTATGTCCATCGTGCTCATTATAAACCTTTCATTCTATTTATCAATATCATTTTAATCACACATGTATACGAATCACTAATCAAAGTTTAACACAAGGGTAAGCCATAACCTACCTGGGTGCCAAGCTGCTGCAGAGAGGTGCTAGATTTTCGTCTCTTGCACCGAGGGTAATGTTCCTTTGAAGAATTTCGTTGGGAAGATAGTGGAAACTTGCCCTTCTCTAGTCAACCTATTCCTTTTTCCTTGCTAGAATAACTAAAGGTTGTTTCCAGGGTGTTTTTAATGATTAAATCCTGTTATAATAGGATTTAGGTTTTAAAAGTGAAAAAAATATAGAGTCATGGTCTGCGTCTTCCACTGCAGCGATATGTGTCCCACTGTCTCGTCATGGCGACTAGGTGCCCATCGTAGGCGTCCTGTTGCCGGGCCTATGAAATTTTTTTAATTTCGTCCTTTCAAATACAATCTAGTTATTACCTCTATTCTTACCATATAAAATAAACCGACCGATAGGAACTTCAAATTCAGGGGTTAATGTCATTGAGGTGTTATAACAATTGAACAGGTCGCTACATCAGATGCCAATTAAAAATTCGTTCGTCCCTGAACGGCTCTGCGGGATAGGTCAGTGGTTTTTCTGTTGCCCCATGGTTAACTTGATACGAAGTCATAGTCTCGATGACCCTAATCAACACTATGGCCCCATTGATGTTGGACGAATATTCCGATTAGACCCGATTAGATGCCAAAAGGCATAACACATGGTGCATGAATAATTTTTACCATTTTGTTTCCCCTTATACAATAGCCGAAAGAAGTTTCCACGCACTTTGCTCCTACCAGCTAGTTTCTTGTTGGCTCAACTTACCTAACCACAGTCTTCCGAAGTTCTCACTTGTGACTTATATCATTTACTTGTGGCATATGCTACCTCTATGATAACGCTCAAACTCACAATCCTGATAAAGCATGAAGAGGACGTTGTCAATAAAGAACCCAATAAAGGTTGGGTCGATCCCACAGGGAATAAGGCCAGGATGAAGAATAACGCTAGTATTTAAGATTTTAAGTATGTTATCTCCAAAAGGGAGGTTTTTATAAAAGCAATTATACGACAAGGTTGAGAATTGGTTGTTGTTTATCAATATTATGCAATTAACTAGGGTAAGTGTTCCCCATAGATTCATAACTACTTTGGGTTTTACACTTGTGATTTATCCCAATGTTTACTTATCCCAATGATTTATTGATAACTAGGATTCATCGATAACTAGGATTCATCGAAACGAATGGTTCATCCCTATTGGATGATTATACTCAATCATCGGGTAAGATCTCATGAGCAATTTATATTCAACCGTTATTAAATTTGTCCCAAATTAACTATCCTGCATCCGCAGCTCAAGTTATACAATGACCCATAAAGATCAAAGCTTTGTTGTAATTCTCTTTTCCTAATCTCCAGTTCTCTAGGTTCAAGCAAGTAAAGAATTCGGGCAAGTCCTAACATTGTGCTCCATTAAGAAACATTAAAGATGAAGAGAATACAATAGAAGCATTTAGCATTGGTTTAGAATCACTTTGTGCAACCTTAGTTCGTTAATTCACCATGGTTCCCACAACCCTAGTTGTGGAGGTTTTAGCCTCTCATGATTGTAAGATAGTTATTTAGCATTCATAGACAAACACATAATTAAATACTTACAAGGATGATTGAAAGAAAACCTTCTTGATTATTGAAAGGATTGGTGATGAATAATTCAAGAACAAGGAAGAAATTTAAATAAAAAAATCTCCAAGACTTGAATTAAATGTTAAGAACAACTTGTCTCTCAATGGTTTTGCGTAAGAAAACTTCAATCTACGACTTTCTCTACTGAAAATAACCTAAAAAGTATCTATACAAATATTTAGAACCTCTCCTAAGTAAACAGGGAAACTACCAAAAACTGTCGCCCCCTTCACCTATGACCCTATAACAGGATCATATGGGTCGTCCCTTGACTCGTACATTGGCTGGCATCTGCTAAACCTAGCTAAGTGTTGAATTCAGGTACAACTCATACCAAGAACCTACGAGTCATACAATCTTCCCGTGGCTTGAACTTGCACTTTCTGACACTCTATGTTAACTTTCACAAATGGCTTGGTATGACTCGTACCTCAATTCCACGACCTGTGACTCCATCTCGTTCCTTGAGACCTGCTAGTCTTCACTTATTTTGGTCTTTTCTACGGTTTCTTAGTGCGGGCCTTAAGTGGATCTCACGACTTTTGATTGCTATCCGTACCAGGATACTTGGCCTGTGCAAACCTTCTGGAATTTTCTACGACTGCTATGGTACAGCTCGTACCATGAGTCTTGCCTCACACTTTGGTCCTGGACCTTTCCACGACTCTCAGTACGGCTTGTACTAAAGTCCGTACTTAGCCACTTTTTTGTATTTTTCTCCATCTTTTGCACAATTCAGCTCCAACATCTATTTTTCCTGAAAACAAAGTAAAAGTTCCTCATATCCATATAAACACACCTAAGTCCATGCTAGTTTCCTCAGTTTTAAGAGTCGAAAGTGTTGTAAACTCACAACACATCAACACCCTCAACTTAAGACTTTTGCATGTCCTCAGGCAAAGAAAATAAAAACTAAAAATGATGCTTAACTAGAAAGTAAACTTAGAATACCTACAGCCAACACAACAAAAGTTGCACTATGAACCACAATCAACTAATGACCCCTTTTCCGCTCAAACTAAGTCAGCTATGTTCACATATAACCACAATCAATGAAATACAGGGATCAAGATATGGCATCCAACTGTTAGCAGAGAATTGAGCTATCACCAATGCTATTCATACAGACAATTGGTAAAATACAACACAAACCAAGTATCCTCACAAAATATGAAATCCCCAACACTCACAGATATATAGAATCATGAAACTTGGGACTAAAAAAATGAGACTCTCACTCTCACAAAGAAGTTTCAAATACTGCACATCGGATACCATAGGCTTTCCCTTATTTTCTCTTTTGGCTCTTTGGACAGTTAGGCTAGGATCACTATTGGACTTTGTTCGACTTGTAATGTAGGCTTCGGGCTGTGTATGGTAAATATGGAATTTAGTGACTAAACTCTCCTTGGAACTACCTATGTGATGTGCCCGCAAGTGTACGGGTCGTACAAGTAATATAGTGGCCCTTTTTAAGAGCCGGAATGTCGAACCCACAGGGACTGGTTCAGCAAATAATCAAGTTCAAGTGTTAGTTAAGAGGTTGATTTTAGAAGTTTTCGATAATTTGTAATTAAATGTTGAGGGTGACACGAAATAATCTGGAAGCAATACAAACAAAACTAGAGTTAAGGCCGGATAATTGTGCAATGCTACAATTCGTAATGGGTTAAGTATGAAATTATCAATTGTTGTCTCACATAATTGAAATTGCATGTTCATGGTCTTACGAACCTCTAAACACGACAAACTAGCCTCACTACTACATCGTTGAGCGAGGATATCATTTCTAGTTTGTGGGCAATTCAAATACGTGGATGTGGTTTACGGGGTTTTATTCTCTTGATTGCAAAGGACTTCGTACCTCCAACCATTTAACCAAACTTAGCTTCAAAACTACTTATAAGAGTGGTGGAGTGACAAATCTAAGTTGGTGTCTTGCTATCTTCCCGTTTTATCAACCAAGCAAGGTGTTAGGTATATTTCTATCCTAACACAAATTATATCGTGAGATACAATCATACTCCCTACATTCTCATGTTCTGACCTAGGTAAATGCTTGCTCAAGCATATGCCTAAGTTAACGTGTATGTTTTCATGGTGATCAATCATAAAAACAACCAATAATCTAGAATTCAAGACAAAACAACAATCAATAACTTAATTCCAACACAATTTCATAAAAACACAATCATAACTCATGGCTTCAACCCTAGGGGAAGGGTCTTAGCCATTTCATGTTCATAAAATTACAATAAAACATTGTTAAACTAACATCTTACAAGAATTGGTAGAAGAGAGAATTTGACAAACGCTAGCTGAGTTCTCCCACTTCTCCCTTCACTCCTAGGTGGTTTTAAAAATAAAATCGTGACAAAATGATTTTAGGAGCTAAGGGACCTATTTATAGTAAATGAGAATCCTGCAAAATTAAGCCTTCATGATGGCTCCGTGTCACGGTGTGTGTATCGTGGAGCAACGCCTCCGTGATACGGAGAGTAGCTACGTAGGCTCACGAAATTACCTCGGGATGCTATGCTGCCGAGGTAGCCGCGCTAGCCGGTGACACGCGCTGCTCATGTAGCGCGATGGCATGCTGCTGGCGCGCAGCTGGCCTGGCGTGGCACGGCGCTGGCGCAGCTCGCACACTGCTGTCTTTGCCTTCCTCTTGCGCCTGGCATGGACGTGGCACGGCAGCCGAAGCGCCTTACCAGTAAGCCTGGCTTACTGGCAGCGGCCGGCATTGCCAAGAGCATGCTCGCTAACTTTCACACATTGCTCCCGACTCCATTCCTCTACTTCACCAACTTATGAATTAGTTTCTCAAAATCATTGAAACCTACAAAACAAGGACTAATCATGTTGGTTAGTAAATGTATTCACATTTACATAAAATCACATGAAAGTGTATATAATTAATTAGCTAAACAAGACTAGAATTAAGTTATAAAGCATCACTAATGTTACACCCCGTAAAATTCCCAACACATAGATGGCCTATTCGCGTGTTGGTTAGGTATTTGAAAGCCATACATGCTAGAAAAAGGCTCGGGAAAGAGCCCAGGACGAGGAAGCTGTCAAAGCCGCCGGAAGGAGCCGGGGCGAGAGCCCTCCGCAGTGGCAACGTGTCACGGAGGAGCCTCACGTTGGCTCCGTGACACGTTGGCCTTGTCTAGGCCCAAGTATATAAAGCCTCCAACTTTGGTTTAAGTCATTAAATATCAGATAATTTCCAGAGAAGTTTGCCCGAAAATAGAGGGTATGAGAGGTTTTGAAAATTATCAGCTCGATGCATGTCGAACGCGGTCCAAATTCAAATTAACCTTAGATACGAATTGTTGCTTAGTAGCGAGCATTCCTATGGATTTAGTTTCGCGAAATTTGGCCGACAAATCATCGTGCTACCGGGCTAAAGATAAGTGGAGATTGCTCCAAATTAGTGTCAATGTGCTCCTAGCCTTAAAGTGAATAACTCCCTTACGGACTTTCGAGAAATAGCAAGTTTTCGACCGTCTTTCGATAAGCCAAAGTTTGGGCTATAAATATATCGAAAGTGACGTTTTCTTTTAGAATATTGGTGTATTTAGTCCTAATTGACATATATGTGAATACACTTGGGAGAAATAGGTAGATGCGGCCAAGCCGTCCGTTAGTCGGATAACCCGAGTTAAGGTATGTAAAGCCGGTTCTTCGGCAAGTTAGTAACTTTTAGCCTAGTATAATACGGTAACTCCATAACAGAATTCCCGGAGTTGAATATTGAGTTTTGTGCAAGTTCAGTAAACCTGTTTTGCGTTGTTATCGTATTCGGCCAGAAAGTTAGTAAGCGCGCCAAATGGCGAGTTATCATTTCGAGACTCGAGTATTAGATTGTTTGATTGGTTGGCACCATCCGGCTTATGGGCGGTTGGTATTGGTTCTTGCTATATATATATATATGTATTTATATGTTATATATTAGATAATAGACAGCAGATCGCCACGTCGTCAGGTACGCTCCTGCCCTATCACGGTGAAAAGTCGATTCGGCTTATATCGGTTCCTACAGTTCGGTTGTTTCTGCTATTTAGAGGTTGCTAGTTATGTTGTTTATATTCAGATGTGTTCGGTTGCTTTGCATACTCGGTACCGGTGGTGCGCGCCCTTGGGCGGTGCATTGCTTGCCTGCAGGTACTCATAGACGAGGAGGCGATCCTGTGATTCCTAGCCGACTCATAGAGTCATCGGCTCACAGTCATCCGGAGCTTGATATTGAAGGTGTAGTTCATTCTCTTTTGTTGTACAATATGGCTAGAGTCGGGAATTTTTGTCCGACCATTTTATCGTACTCTTAGAGGCTTGCAGATTGTATATATACATCTCCCTATGGTTAGTTGTGTCGGTCGTGTGAGGCCGTGCATTTGTTTTAGTTGTTTAGCATTTTCGATTGTGTTGGCCGTGTGGGGCTATAATTTTGATAGTAGTGGTGACCTTCTTAGGTCACGTAGTTGTCTACGATATTCTTATGTTGAGTCACAGATGACTAGACAGCATGGTGGCCTTATCGGCCCGTATAGGTTCCCCTATGAGATATAGGATTCTGGTTAGCTGAATTTTGCTCCGCCAGGTGGCTATAGGCCCCGGTCAGTAGGAGAATTTCAATATTTACAGCCATTATATAGCCCGTTGTTTCCGAGGAAATACAAGATGAACTAACCAGGCACCAAATATTCTTAGGCTCACCGATTAGCAGTCCAGGTCCTACTAGGACACCAGGTACCAGTCACACCCCCAAGGCAGGACGTGAAAAGCAGTATCGGGCGAGGTCGTGTCCCGGGCAGTCTGCAAGCCGTGCTAAGTAGAGTCTTATCTATGGATGTGTTGTGCACCACATACTATAGGCAGGAGGTTGCAAGGCATGATAGGATGGTTACTCTTTCTTCTCATTCAGTCGTGCTATAGAGCGGTACAATAGGGTTAAGTCTAAAAACTTACCATATTCTTTGGTTACGAGATACAAAGTCGGATCGGCAATGCCTATCACGGAGCAGAAGATTGGATATAGCCGACGAAGAGGGCGCAACCGGTCTAGGTAATTATAGCAGTAGGAGGAGGTATCAGAGACCTCCCAATGTGATACCTTTATAGGTACCATTCGAGTATATTTCTATAACTTCAGAATAGGAAGTTAGAAGCATAACGTACATACGAGTTACTTTATACGTAGATATATAAGATCGATTAAGATAATAGACAATACCAGATTATCCGATAAGTGTGAAAGAGAGGAAATGCAGGATTCCCATCTCCATTTTTCAGATGTGAGTACGATTCCGTGTTTGTTTTGTTGCGGTAAGAAAAGGCTATTCCTACCTCTTAGTTTTGATTCGATCTGAGTTAAGGGCATGAGAATTGGCGAGATTGCCCAAAGTAAGCAGTAAGTGAAGGGGTGGTTGATTCCAGAGTGTTAGAAAGCGTAAAGAGTCCCTATGATTATGTAAGTTGTGCAGACCCTCACGGTAATAAGTTAGAAGGGCAAGTAAGGCCTTCAAAAACACTCGGCAGTGTAAAAAGACACATCATTGATAAACACCTAGTAATAATCAAGTTCGAGTCAGAAAAGGCCAAGTCCGCCATACGCTAACAACAGCAAGATATACCCTGCAAGATAATAGTATGATTTCGGCTTGTGATACCGAAGGTAGGGAGGTCATGTGAATCGGATGGAGTGCATTTGCCAAGCGGAAAAAGTATGAGCTGAGACTTGACCAGTAACCTTATTAACAATAAAAGGTAGGTACCTTGAATCCCAGAATTCAGCTTAAGCAAGATAAGGGGAAGAAGCGAGTACTGATTTTGTGGGGAAATTAGAATCACCCCAGTTGATAGAATATCGTGTATTAAGAACTAAGCCTCAAACTGAAAGTTCAGAGATTGTAAGATTGCGGTTCAGAATGCTGCAGTATGTCCGCTACGGGAGAAGTTAAGAAACCTGAAACACAAAGACTCTAATCTAGTGCGACCTGGAGATAAGGCCCAGCGAGACGGTCGTGGGCTCTCAGCCTCAATAATGCCAAGGTAAGGCCACAAGGAATTCGGATGTTGACCCCCACAATAGAGTGGCGGAATTTCAATAGCAGACCATAATTAAGCGCATATGTTATTTAGCCCAGAATGGGATGAAAATCCAATGAAATGATAAGAGGGCCGGGAGATATCATTAGACCGTAAGCGGTATATGTATGTGATATGAAATTCGGTAAGCATGTCGAGAGATTACGTATCACTACAGAATTTAATATGTATTATACGTAGTTGTTGATATATATGTACATATAACAGATATGCTGTGAGCAGGCGCAATAGGGAATTCTGATCTGCAGTCCCAGTTGGTACTAGGAAATATATACGAGATCATACGAGCGAAGGACCCCTCGCCAAGAAGAGAAGGGGCAGGTTAAGTGTGATTCACGTATGGAAACCATAGAAACTTTCCCAGTTCTCAGTTTATTGAGTCGATGGACTTATATGCTTGTTGCCAGATCTAGGCTTCGAAGCTTACAAGAGTTAGTATCTGAATCGGTGGTTAGATGATAAGGCGCGGTTAGACGGTCTAACGACCGAAGTGGCGCCTGTATTAGCAGGGAAGCATCCCTAACGATCAGTAACATTATCGCATGTGCCAGAACCAGAATTAGAACCGAATAGGCATACTTCGAGGTTAGCAACACGAGAATTTTCAGAGGCATGTTAAATAGTCGTACATCGTTTTTCCCGGCCTTGTAGGTGAGAGTCGACCTTAGTCAACTTAGCAGTTATTATGTGGAACACCCCGCAAGTCAACCAGCCGTCCCAGTCAGACAAGCCCGTGGGCACCCCAAGAAAGGGTCCACATTAGTAGTTAGTGACAGACTAGTACTTGGTGTTGGTTCTCGTAGATATTCGGATCTGAGCCCGCGGGAGGCCAGTCTTTATAGAATGGTTCATAAGACCGAGGAGTGCAGAACAGTAGTATAAATCCAAATGGATACGCACAAGGCGTAAGAAATTGGTAGTACTCTGCTAGCACGAGTGTTTACTAAGACAGGAGATCGGTAGACTCCCCGCGTGAAGATCCGAGAGATTGATCGCTGGGAGTAAGTCCGATTAAGCCCAGCTCTACAGTTGTTCAAGTAGAATAACAAAGCAGTTAGATGTCCACAACTCCGCAGTTATGCATGAGCTACAGATGCTCGAGTAGGACATTTAGGGCACTGTTAGACTACTTCGGCATTCGGGTCATTTAACCCGGCTATTCAGTTATTCAAGGTTATTCAGCCAGACTATTAGAGATCATGATCATTGTCAGGATCCTCTGATCAGACACGGGCACATGGTGTGCAGACAGTCGTACAGGTTATTTAAGCAGCAAGTAGCCTTAGCATGCGACAAGAAGGCCGGATAAGCTCTAGCTATACAGTGGAATTGCACAGCATTTCTCCGACATAATAAGCGGTATGACGGTCAATTATATGCCAAGTTCCCTAAATATTAATATTCTGTATCGATCAAGAAGAGCCAATGTAGTAACAAACGCCCTTAGCCATAAATCTATGGGAGTTTGGCGTACTTGTAGCAGAACAACGGGAATTAGTCATGAAATACACCAATTAGTCGGTTTAGTCGTTCGGGTAGCAGAAATAGAGGACAACAAAGCGGTAATTCAGAACACCGCAGTGTCATCATTAGTTGTGGAGGTAAAAGAACGGCAATATGAAGATCCTGACCTGATCCGACAGGACCCGGAGGTCGGCGGGGAAAGTGCCGGATTTCCAGATAGCTGAGGATGAAGTGATGCGATGTAAAGGCCTCCCTCTTGTGTTCCAGTTTCAGGGCTCCGCCAGCTTAGTTATGAATGAGGTACATTACGCCCGCTATTCTCTCCACCCCGGCGCGACGAAAATGTACCATGATATCAAGGAGAACTACTGGTGGCCAGGTATGAAAAGAGAAATTGCCGAATTTGTAGCCTGGTGTCCTAACGCCAACATGTAAGCGGAACACCGAAGCCGGGCGGGTTAACTCAGGACATAACTGTGCCTCTCTGGAAATGGGAAGCAGTAAACATGGATTTTGTAAGTTACCCGTACCAGACATAGACACGATTCCATATGGCTGATAGTTGACAGAGTGAGCAAAATCAACTCATTTCACCACTTGAAGTGAAAGCTACTTTCTCGGTTTGGTTATGCCGAACCTGCAGTAGAGAAATAGTTAGATTACACGGAGTGCCAGTATCACATTATCTCTGACAGAGGGCACAATTTACAGCTAAATTTTGGCAGTCGTTTTCAGAAAGTGCGGGAACAGTTAATTTGACACCGCATTTCCATCCTCGAGCAGATGGACGAGTGAACCGCACTATTCAACGCTCGAAGATATGCTACGGGGGTGTGTGCTAGATTTCGGAGGTATTGGGTTGAGCATTTGCCGTTAATTGAGTTTGCTTATAATAATAGCTATCACTCAGCTATCGGATAAGGCGCCCTTCGAGGCATTATCACGGAAAAATCTGGATCTTGGTTTATTTGGTTTGAAGTAGGAGAATCAACGTTGATTGGGCCGGACATTATTCAGCAGTCGAGAGGAAAGGTGAAGCTTATCAGAAAATGCTTACTACATTTGCACAGAGCCGCCAGAAATCGTATGCTGATGTGCGGCGTAGAGACACGGAATTTGATGTGAATAAGCGGGTATTTACACAGTATCTCTAGATGAAAGGGGTGATGAGATTCGGCAAGAAAGGTAAGCTCGATCCAGTATTGGGCCTTATCGAGATTTGTCGAAGAATGACCAAGTGGCATGAGTTGAACTTGCCTCCAGAATTAGAATCCCGTCCATCCGGTCTTTCACGTATCTATGCGAGAAATGCATAGGAGACCCATCGAAGGAAGTCAGTCGGGATATCCGGGTTATGGAAGGCGGCCTATGAAGAGGTTCCGAGTAGCTATCTTAGACGGGGCGGGTCGTAGATTGAGAACTAAAAGATATTGCGTAAAGGTACTGTGGCATAACAGGAACCGAGAGGAGATGACTTAGGGGCAGAGGAAGATATGAAAACAATATCTCCCACTTATTTAAACATTTGACCAAGAGAGAGTATGTTAGTATTGTCACTTATGCGATTCCTTATAGTATATGGATAAATGAGAAGATCGATTTTAATCTGTCATATGAATATTATAGTATTGTGTGGAGTACCTGTATTGGACTTTTCTGCATTTCAGCTTTTCGGAATAGTCCATATTACAGGGGAAACTCTGCTGAAATTTTTCTAGAAATAAGTTGAGTAAGTTGAGAAGTCCTCTAGATAGAAGTTTACATTCAAGGACGAATGTTCTTAAGGGGAGAATGTTACACCCCGTAAAATTCCCGTACATGATGGCCTATTCGCGTGTTGGTTAAAGAGTACTGAAAGCCATACATGCTAGAAAAGGCCCAGGGAAAGACCGGACGAGCTTTGTCGAACCATCGCGCGGAAGAAGCCGGGCGAGCCCCTCCGCGATGGCAACATGTCACGGAGGGAGCCTGCGTTGGCTCAGTGACACGTTGGCCCTTGTCCAGGCCCAAGTATATAAAACCTCAACTTCGGTTTAAGTCATTAAATATCAGATAATTTCCAGAGAAGCTGCGAAAATAGAGGGTACGAGAGGTTTTGAAAATTATCGCTCGATTACGCCATCGAACGCGGTCCAAATTCAAATTAACCTCGAATACCGAATGTTGTTTAGCGGGGAGTCCCTACGGATTTAGTTTCGCGAAATTCGGCCGACAAATCGTCGTGCTACCGGGCTAAGGTAAGTGGAATTGCTCTAAATTATTGTCAATGTGCTCCTAGCCTTAAAGTGAATATTTCTCCCTGTTGGACTTTAGAAATAGCAAGTTTTCGACCGTCTTTCGATAAGGCAAAGTTTGGGCTATAAATATATCGAAAGTGACGTTTTCTTTTAGAATATTGGTGTATTTAGTCTAATTGACATATATGTAGATGTAGTTGGGAGAAATAGCTACAGATGCGATCGAGCTTCGTCCGTTAGTCGGATAACCCGAGGTTAAGGTATGTAAAGCCAGTTTCTTCGGCAAATTAGTAACTTTAGCCTAGTATAATACAGTAAACTCCGTAACAGAATTCTCGGAGTTGAATATTGAGTTTTGTGCAAGTTAGTAAACGTTTTGCGTTGTTATATCGTATTCAGCCCGAAAGTTAGTAAAGCAGCGCAAATGGCGAGTTATCATTTGAGACTCGAGTATAGCCCAATCCGTGTTTAGCAAGCATGTTTTTGAATATATATGACATGTGGTCAAAATAAAAGTTAGTAAAGTAAAAAAATCAGATAAGCGGATAGTATCTTGGCTACAGTATAGCCATACAGTCAGATAATATCTTGGCTATAGTATAGCCATACAGTCAGATAGTATCTTGGCTGGATTAGCCATGCGATCGAGATAAAAGATCCCCGGATTGATATAAATGATATGAGAATTAGTATAACACAGAAGGAGTTCAGAATAAATCGAGAATATAGATAGTATTTTTCAGTTTAAACATGCTTGCTATATATGTGATTATTGATTGTTGAGACTTGATTGTGTTGTGAGGCACCCCTTTGAGCATCCTCGCTGGGTTGAAGTGTTGTGTCGCCCAGCGAGGCGGGTGGGTATACGTCACTCCAAGGAGTGGCATGCCGCCCTAATTACTTTCCCCATATCAGGCTGATCAGCATTACAGTACAGTTTAGCCTGTTGTGCGCATGCGCCCAAGGCAATTTCGGATACGGTGACGATTCTGGTCTGATCTGAGTCCTCGGACTCGGACACGGTTATTTATATGGGGAGGCCTGCTTCCCGAGCCGGAGACCCAGGGCTGGTAGAGGTGCTCGTAGTTAGTAGATGAGTGGAGTGACTTATTTTGGTTGGTTTTGACGGGTAGGGGTATTAGATTGTTTGATTGGTTGGCACCATCGGCTTATGGGCGGTTGGTATTGGTTCTTGCTTGCTATATATATATATATGTATTTATATGTTATATATTATATAATGAAGCGGCCCAGTCGCCCACGTCGGCAGACGCTCCTGCCCTATCACAGTCACGAGAAAAGTCTGATTCAGCTTATATCAGTTCCCTACAGGTCCGGTTGTTTCTTTGCTATTTAGAGTTGCTAGTTATGTTTTATATTCAGATGTGTTCGGTTGCTTTGCATACTCGGTACCCCCGTGGTACTGACGCCCATTGGCGCCATTACTTGCCTGCAGGTATTAATAGACGAGGAGGCGATCCTTCGTGATTCCAGCCAGCTCATAGAGTCATCAGCTCCTGTCATCCGGGCTTGATATTCCAGAGGTGTAGTTCATTCTCTTTTGTTGTACAATATGGCTAGAGTGGAGATTTTTGTCCCGACCATTTTATAATTACTCGTAGAGGCTTACGGTGTATATACATCTCCCTATGGTTAGTTGTGTCGGTCGTGTGAGGCCGTGCATTTTGTTTAGTTGTTTAGCATTTCTGATTGTGTTGGCCGTGTGGGCCATAATTTGATAGTAGTGGTGACCTTGCGGTCACGTAGTTGCTTCTGATATTCTTATGTTGAGTCACGAGATGACTAGACAACATGGTAGCTTGGTCGGCCGTAGCAAGTTCCTCTATGAGATATAGGATTCCGGTTAGCTGAAGTTTTATACAGGTGGCTATAGGCCCAGTCGGCCGGAGGCTGTATTTACAGCCCGTTATATAGCCCGTTGTTTCCAGAAATACGAGATAGAGCTAGCCGGGCACCGGATGTGCCTTAGGCTCACCGGTTAGCGAGTCCCGGAGTCCTACTAGGGCACCGGTGCCATCCACACCCCCCAAGGCGGGCGACAGCTTTCGGGCATGGTATTTTGCCCGAGATCACTATGCATGACTTCACTTTTCACTTTTTGCATTTTCACTTTTTCAAGTTTTCCTCGCTTTTCTCCATTGAAATGCAATAATGTGGAGTACAGTGTGTTTCTCATCTTTTCCCATTTCTTTTTCTCTTTTATTTTATTTTCTTTTTCCTTTTTTCTTTCTCAGCTCTTTTTCTTTTTCTTTTCTTTTCACACCACACCTCGCCCTTCTTTAACTTTTTCTCTTTTCTTTCTTTTTCACCTCTCCACAGTCCAGCACCCTACTATAGCCACCCTCAACTTAGACATTTTCCCGACTTAGGTTCACAATGTCAAGGAGGACCAAGACAAATAGGTTTGTATAAATAATGGAAAAGGTGAAGGGTAATCAAGAAAAATGGTCAATGTTAGGCTCAAATCGAGATCAGAGATTCATCAATATTTGGTAGGAGTAATTTAAGCTAAAGTGGCTAAAATAAAAAATGTCTATGATCATTTCTAACCAACTATCTAAAACCTATGTAAAGACCAATCGGGCAAGTTCTAGATCCTCAACGCAGTATTGAACTAAGTATGAATCCTCACTCCTCATGGTATCGGTTGCAATGAATATACCTATCCTAGTTCATGCGATTATGCTACAACTACATGGTAATAATATAATGCCATACAAAAATCCACAGAAATATGCAATTGTAATTACCTACACAACTAACATCCAATTTTTTAAAATAGGGTCAATTTTTTAAAAACATCAAACTAGTGATTTATTGGCTGTAAAAAGTAATCTAAGCTACTTCTAATTAAATGAATAACAAAACCAACCTAAACATGGCGGTTCTACTAAGATAGCATGCCCGAGGAAAAAGAAATACGTCAAGAAAAACCCTCGGACGAATCAAAATTTCCAAAATACAAGTACACCTCCTTTGAAAAACATGTTTCATGCCCGAAGCATAAAATATGTAAGAACCGGGGGAAGGGACATGCACGGTTACTCGACTTCACCTTCCATGGATTTCCTCCCATGCAGCGCTGATTGCTTAACGTCGCGACACGATGTAACTTCCTTGATCATTCGAGCATCATCAGGTACACCGACTCAATCCTATCTCTTTGGTGTCTCCCATATACAACTTTTATCCTTTTCCCATTCACCTTGAACTCTTACCATCTTTGAGCAAGCTTCACTACACCATATGGGGACTATGTTCACCGCTCTATATGGTCCCATCCACCTAGATTTCAATTTAGCTGGATGCAGGCATGAATTAATAGTAGGACCAAATCACCAACATCAAACTCCTTTTTACTATCTTTCGGTCATGATAGATTTTCATCTTTCTTTATAAATAGCTGCACTCTCATAAGCTCAAAGACAAAACTCATGAACTCATTCAGCGTATAATCTCAACTTGTTTGCTTCATTCCAATCAAATTTAACTTTTTAGTGCCCACAGTGTGCCTTATGCTCTAGCTCTACCAACATGACACGACTTTTTCCATGAACAAACTGATAAGAGGATGGGCCAATGGGAGTCTTATAAGGTGTTCTGCTTATAGTGCATCATCAAGCTTCTAGACGATCTATCATTTGGTGTTCACTATTTTGCCCAAAATAGTCTTGATCTCTCTGTTGGACACTTCCAATTGCCCGCTTGATTGGGGATGGTAGGTGTTTCCACCTTATGTTTCAAACCATATTTCTCCGGTAGAGTTCTAAGGCGATTATAAAAATGTGACCCATAGTCAGCGATGATAGCTCTAAGTACCTAATCTGGCAAACCCTTGTGTTTCCGCAGAAATGCTGTGGCACTTTTCCCTCCATTGTTAGGGAGTGCAATGGATTCCACCCATTTTAAGACATAGTCCACAACCACCAAAATGTATTCATCCCATACGAGCTCATGAATGGTCCCATGAAGTCAATACCCCATATATCAAATAACTCTACTTTAAGGATAGGGGTTAATGGTAGCTCATGCTTATGAGTAATGCCACCTTGCCTTTAGCACTGATCACGGCAAAATCATAAGCATCTTGGCGGATAAGGGCCAATAATACCCGCGCAAAATTTTATCGCAGTTCGGATACCCTGCAGTGACCCCCAACGAGAATGAGTAGCAAGCCTCCAAAATGCTCATATCTACCTTTGGCACACACCTTCAAAAATCAACCCATCTGCAAAAATGCAGAATAAATATAGTTCATCCCAATAGTATATTGAAGGCATCAACGGGAACTTCTTCCCTTTGCTGGGGCGTCATATATGCTTTGGAAGTCATGTCGCTCACCAAATAATTTGCATAGTCAGCAGACAAGGGATCAAATCTTGGGGATGCAGCCAATACCTGTTCATTTGGGAAGGCATCATCAATGTCAATCTCATCCTTTGCTCTAGCCTCAGCTTTTAGTCTGGACAAGTGATCGGCCACCTGATTTTCTGTTTCCTTTTGGTCTTTTACCTCAAATTTAAATTCTTGGAGCAACAACACACCATATGATCAGCTTGGTTTAGCATCCTTTTCGACATCAAGTACCTCGGTGCAACATGATGCGTATGGACAATTACCTTAGTTCCAACAGGTATGCACGAAACTTTTCAAATGTAAAGACCACTTCTGGTAGCTCCTGTTCAATGACTGTATAGTTCTTTTGAGCTATATTAAGTGTTTTACTGGCATAATAGATAGGGTGAAAAATCTTCTCTCTCCGTTGGTCTAGGAAAACACCAAGGGCCACTCCATAGCATCACACATTACCTCAAATGGGAGAGACCAATCTGGATCTATAATAATAATAGGAACGGTGGTGAGTTTCTGCTTCAGGCATTCAAAGGCCTTCAGACATGCCTCATCAAATACGAACTTCACCTCCTTCTCAAGAAGTTTGCACAATGGGTTTATTTTGTCTTTGAAAAAGTCCTTGATGAACCTCAATAGAGAATCACATGCCCTAAAAGCTTCTGACCCCCTTTACAAAGATCAGTGGTGGCAATCCCGCTACTACTTCAATTTAGCCTTGTCCACCTCTATTCCCTTTCTTGAGATTTTTTGACCTGACACTATCCCTTCTTTGACCATGAAGTGACATTTCTCCCAATTTAAGACGATTGGATTTCTTCACATCGTTCCGGCTTGTTCTGCTCAAATGCTTGAGGCAGGATTCAAATGATTGCCCCACAATTGAGAAATCATCCATAAATACCTCGATGGTGTCCTCTACTATATTTGAAGATCGACATCATACAGTTCTGGTATTTGGCTGGTGCATTACACAATCCAAAGGGCATTCTCCTAAAAGCAAATTTTCCATAAGGGCAAGTGAAGGTGGTCTTCTCTTGGTCTTTCGGGGATATAGAGATCTGATTGTACCCGAATAACGATCAAGAAAAAAAGTAACAACCTTTACCTGCTAACTTGTCAAAAAACATCTAATCCATTAATGACATTGGGAAAATGGTCATACGTGTCCAATGATTGAGTTTTCGGTAGTCCATGCACACAAGCCATGTGGGCGGTCTTGTCAGTATCGACTCATTTTTATCATTTGGTACCACAATTTTCCCACCTTTCTTTGGAACAACTGTACTAGACTCACCCACTTGCTAACAAAAATGGGGTAAACTACACCAATGTTTATCCACTTGATAATCTCTTTCTTCTCAGCTCTTGCATGAGTGGGTTTAATCATCATGATGCTCTATACTTGGTACACAATTCGGCTCCAAGCTGGATTTTGTAGGTGCATATTCGGAGGATCCCAATGATGTCCGCAATGGTCCATTCTATTGCCTTTTTGTGATTTTTTAATACTACAACCAGAGCCTCCACTTGCCAGTCTGCTGCAATAATCACTAGCAAGGTGTTGTTTTCTCCAAGAATGCATATTCTAGATGTGGAGGTAATGCCCAGGTTTCAGAACTGGTGGTACCTCCTTAGTGCTTTTTCTTGAGTGTTGCATAGTTCTTTAAGTCAAGGTCTAAATTCTTTAGCCTGAAGTTATATGACCCGATTCCCTCTAGAGAATTTACCAACTCCATGTACTCCAGTACTCCATCTCCCTCATAATTCATCAGGATAGCTGCTAGTGTATCAATAGTCATCATCTCTCCCATGGACACTAACAACCTCTTATCTTCTCTTTGGGTGTTCACACAGGTGGTTCTTGAGGTGACGCGTCACTACTGTAGCCCTAAATGAATCTGAAGAAAAAAAATGTAAATAGAGAAATAACAACTAAAGTAAAACACAACAATTACTCTAATCCTTAGCCGTATTCCTCGGCAACCGCGCCCTTTTGATAACGCTCAAACTCACACTCTTAATAAAGCATGAAACAGATCATTGTTAATAAATAACCCAACAAGGTTAGGGTCGATCACACAAGGAATAAAGGTCAGAATATAGAATAACGCTAGTATTTAAGTATGTTATCTCCAAAAAGGGGATTTTTATAAAAGAAATTATAAGGCAATGTTGAAATTTGGTTGTTGTTTATCAATATTATGCAATTAACTAGGGTAAGTGTTGTTACACCCCATAAGTTTCCATGGATTAGCAGATGTGCGTGTGCACTTGTGAAAGTGTCGGGAACACAACACGTGCGGGAAATGAAGAGGGAGCGCATAGTGCATCATCGGAGTGAGCGGGAGGTCAAAGTAGAGCGGGGCACAAGGAGCGCCGCCCTGTGCCCCTGCCCTGGCATGAGTGGCGCGTTGCGCCCGTGTATTGGTGTTGTAGGCAGCGCGCTGCGTCCCCCCTCCACCGACTCACTTATATGCTTATATGTTAAGTATGTAAGTGTGAATCATTTATAAACATTTACGGACAAGAAGCGGCAGGTCGGGTGACTTAAGTTCACGAGAGCATCATATTTGAGCTGAATTACACTGCTAAATCACCTTCAAACATTAATTCTTCTCGGGTAATGATTTCTATGGCAACGAGGAATGTCCCTACAGTTACTTCTTGAAATCTGCTTGGGATGGCCGGAGGCCCTTTCACGAGTAAAAGTTGTAAATCACTTCAGTTGAGTTCTAAGCGGCTATAAGTGTAATACCCCTGAGGTGCCTAAGAATAAGACCCAAGAGTTTAAATTTGAAATCTGCAGAAACTGGGAAAAATAGCATAGGAAGAGTGGAGTAACGACTCGTGGTTGCAAACCACGAGCCGTTGTGCGTCATGGGTTCAGGTGTTTGGGTGGCAGTGGAAGTAACGATTAATGTAACGACTCATTGTAAGAAACAATGAGTCATAGTTCATTCTCGTGGTTAGAGATGGACTTAGCATTTGGGGAATATAACGAGTCATCCAGCGACCCATCGTGGCATGCAATGATCCATTGTTGTGAGTTGTGGTAAGGGAACCTAAATCTCCAGTGGACTTGACGGATGGGTCACCACGATCCGTTGGAGCCAATAATGAGTCGTGGTGAGACTTGTAGTGGGAAGTTCGGGAAAGGTTGGGGAGGGCAATCAGCGACCGATTAAACGATCCATTAGACCTAAGGACGAGTCGTCCTGTCTATCCGTGGTCTGATTCAGAGAGAAGGCTTGGGCAGTGCATAGCATGGACAAATACCACGGGTCGTGTATCCTCCAACGACCCGTTAGGTCGTCCATTATTAGTCCAGTGAGTAATTTTTGTGAATTCAGTAAGGGTATTTCTGTTATTTTCTAGTTCCTAAAACCTATACTACATCATTTAAGGCTGACATTTACAGGGTTTTAAGAGGGGGAAAAATCTATTCTAAGTTAATTCATTCCATGCATGCAACTTGAGAGTTTGAAGAGAGGATTTAGAGTAAGTTTTGAAGGTTTCCATTGGAATCTCATCTTGGGCAATCGGTGCGTGGTAAAATCATCCCACTTCCAGAGTATGTAGGTTATGAGTTGGTGTTTCTTTCCGCATCCATGCCCAAATCTCTAGCTAAGTATGAGAAATTCATACGATCGTTATGAGGTTTTTACCCAATTGCAAGTTCTTCAATTTCTACACATGGGTACGATTAGATTATGTTTATATTAATGAATTGTGAAGCTTAGGCAGATTTTAAATTGTTTTCAATAAAAAAATTGGGTTTTCTAAATTATGAAATTAAATGCCTGGAGAAGTTCATGAAAGAAGAGAATGATGATGAGAATTTGATAATGAAAAGCATGTTTCTAACTACTTATGATTATGATATTATTTTCAAAATGAATTGAGTAGATTCAAGCATGGTAATGTTTTGTAAGACATATATCAGGAAAAATTATGATGATGTAGTATCTCTAAAGTAAGCTTACCACATTGTTTTGGGTAGATGCTCCCACTTATCCTTGAGCTTATGGAATGTTTCAAAATAAAGCTTCTCATATGCATGAATTCATAATTGAGATGTATGTATTATTGAGCTTCGTTTTCACACGATGTCGAGTCTGCATGATTTTATTATTGAGATTTGTTAATAGACAATGTTGAGCTTCATTTTCATACAATGCGAGTTTATGCATGATTTCATCTTGAGCTTCGTCAATAGACGATGTTGAGCTTCTTTATATACGATGTAGAGGCATTGCATGTTTTGGGAGAAGGCTGGCACCGAGCGAGCTAAGTCGATCACCCTATGCCCCCAAAACTACCCGCCAACGTAGGTTGATACTATTATATTTTTGGTACCTCCCGCATGAGCTATCCCGACCCTAATGGCCCATGAGCTTGACATCGATATCATGGTAGCGTCCATAACCACTGGCAAGGCTTTGGTGGCTCTGCCCACTTGAGTGTAATAGTCGCAACCACGTAAGCTCTATCGTGGTATATCAGTTAAGTGATGAGTCTCCCATTGTCTATATGATTCAGATTTTCATGTTCATTACTCATGATTATTACTTTAATAATGAATGTTCTAAAAGCAAGGTTTGACTCATTGTTCAGTTTTTCTATAAATGTCATATTTTAGCTTTAAGTTATTCGAGTAAGATATGATGTTATGAAGCTATGCATGGTCATATTATGAAATGATTATGATTTCATAATGAATGCAGGTGACCCTTCCTCTCGGTTGAAAACTTATGATATGTTGTAAAATGTTCAATGATTTTACTTTACTTAGCGGTTTTGCCACTTGCATACTCGATACGATACGTACTGACGCATACTTTTTCTATGTTGTATTGTTTCATGATACTGGACCCATCTCCCCCAAGCTTAGCCCCGTTCCTAGTCGGTTGTCGAGTTAGCTCCTATTCTATTGGTGAGTCCTCGTCCTTGAGGCTAGACTTTCGGTTCCTTATGTATTTTCAGTATCAGTATTGTTGAGTTAGTTGGGGTCTTGTCCCATCAACTCGTCCAGATTAGAGGCTTTTAGACTTATGTATATGTTAGTTTCAGTACATGCTGATGTTATGTTGAGTTAGACTTCCAATGAGTTATATTGATGATTTCTTGGTTTATCGAATAAGTTAGATGTATGTATATGCCATGGAGTCGACTTGGGGTCTCTCAGGGTCTCTTGTCCCGTGTCTACAATCCGGGCCTCTGTTCGGGTCGTGAAAATAAGTGAAGACATGTATTTCTACCTTCTAGACTCTCGTGAATTTGTATGTTTTCGACTAAATTGGATAAAAGTTGGAATTGTAGTTAATATGCTTAAAGGATATTATTATTAGCCGATTCTGGTATTGAAATTAGTTTCATTCTCTCAGTGTAGAGGCTGCAATTTGGAGAAATCACCAACTTTAGGTTGGAAATGTCTGGGTGAAGGAAATTAGGTGAAATTTATGTTAAGGCCCCAACCTCTTCGGCAATTATTCTTGTTGTATAGTTGATACGACCTATACCTTTGTAAAAAGTAAATTGAGCGTATTGTATGTTGTGATTAGTTGTTGCAAATAGATAAGGATTATATATTGTGGTTAGCTACTACGAGATGGTGAGGATTATATCATAGTATTCCCATGGGGGAAGAATTTACACAGTGTGACAAACACTAGGAGGCGTCGTAGAAACTTCCTATTCAATTATGTATAATATTAGAGGGATTACGATGTCCCTATCGTACCAAGGCCTTAGAAGCTTGTGGATAGCTGTTGGGGCTAACTTGGTAAAGTTGGACAACATAGGGCATAGCTGGGCAATATAACTCTCTAGTTGACGCCTATATAGACAGTGGCTCGCCCACGCGAGGGCTGTTGTGGCGTGCCTTGACACCTCGAGGGAAAAATCTTGTTAGGATGGTGTTACCTTTGAGTCGATGGCACCATGGTTGCCTAATGGTGGTGATGTGCCACATGATTGGCTACTGTCGGTAAACAAATAAAGCAGTCGACCTACTGCGATTGTATAGGTCACCAGGGCCAACAACGCAGTTGTTTGGAATTTGATAGATTAAGTAACGTCTTAAGGGAGAAAACATCAGAGTTAGATGTGGGGCCAAAGCCTAGGGCTATTCTTGCAGACGCCTACGTATAGATATACATTGCCCTACGGGACTATGAATTGTTCAGGGAGCTATATGTTATGCAGAAAAACCAAGTTAACATCTAAGTTGAACCATAGTAATGCAGAATCACCTCCAAAGCATTTTTGTGGGAAGTTAGGGCTATTTGGCAAGGCATGTCCAGTTAGTAGCAGCCCTATGGTCGTTCTAAGAGAAGGAACTAAGCAGGTTGGTCGCACTGCGACATAGCATTCCTTATGAGCTATCCGTCCTATTAGCAACCTTCACAATATTTCTTAGGTCACCCAGACCTCTCCTAGTCCATCTAAGCGTAGGGGCTATAATTGCTGCTAGGACCCACTGGTCAGGTGTAGGCTCGCCAACGCTATATAGTCTGTTTAGGGGTGAGTCATGATTGTGTTAAACCTAAAGATGTAGATACGCCCCGAGTGGTGACAATATTGAGGCTATAACATCATACTCCTGTAGGGATTGACCCACCTTAGTTGGTCTCCCATCCAAACGACCTCGGGATTGCCTTCTTTGTATCATTGTCTACAGGGCTACAGAGTGCTTAGAGGAGCTATGTGATGTCCGAAAGGACTATATTCAAGCCTACAAGGCCGTATTAAAGTTCATTCGCGTATGACTTTCCTTTATGCCATAATGATGTGCGGCCCCTCGGTGGGGCCTTGCAGACGGAGTGCGATTACAGAGTCGAGAGGGCTCAGATATAGTTACAGGAGGCCATTGGCTCCGGGTGCGATTAGAGGCCAGATAGGTTTAGTTACGGCTACTTGTGATACCATAGTGACCTAGTTAGGGGTATATAGATTGCACTATACTTATGTCGGGGCTTATGGGGGGCCCGGGTAGGTTACCTCTGTGATTATTGTACCTTTCGGGCTTATGGGAGCCGGAGTTGGTTTCTTGTTTATATACTTTCTTTCTAGATATAACTTATGAATATATAATCTTACAACTTTTGTTCTTATTTGTATAGTTGTCCGCTAGATGCTATGGTTATAAAAGCATACGAGGTTAACCATCTTTTCGCTGATTACTTTTAGTTCTTTATCAACTTTTGTCCAGTTATTATTATTGCCTTACATACTCGGTACGCATAGTGTATTGACGCCCACACATTGGGAGCTGCATACTTGCATACGGGTTTATACGAGGACAAGGTTTAGGACCTCCTTTAGCGGCTATTCAGAGTCAAACAAATTGGTCGGCTCAACTATTCGGAGTTTCCAGGTAGTAGAGTTTGCTCGTCCTTTATTATATAGATTTTATATAGGTTGAGGCCCTGTCCCGACCAATATATTTCACTCTTAGAGGCTTGCAGACCACAATCTTCAATTCCTAGCTAGTTGTGCATTGTTGGCCATGTGGGGCCTATATATGCTATGTTTTTATGTTGGCCTAGTTTAGCTATTAGTTAGAAGACTTGTTGGCTATAGTTCATATATGACTGCCTGTTTTCCTTCTATTATGACTTAGACCGGCATGATGGTCTCGTCGGACCACATAGGATCCTTTTTCTATTGCCACTGTTGGGTTAGCTATTTTTTTAGAGGCTGTGTTTACAACCGAGATATAGCTATTTGTTTTCTTAATTTTTGTATTACTGGTAGGCACTAGAGGTGCTTATGCCCAGTTAGAGTCGGCCAAATTCCTAGTGGTATTAGGTGCCGATTACGCCTCCAAGATGAGTCGTGACAAACTTGGTATCAGAGCATTACACGCTCAATGTGTAAGTCTGCAAGGTGTGTCTAGTAGAATCTTGTTTATAAATGTGTTGTGCATCACATTTTATAAGTAATAGGCTATGAGGCATGATATTATGATTTACCCCTCCTTCTTTTCAAGATCGTGCTATAGAGCTAAGATGGCGGGTCAGGCCCTAAGCATATTATTATGTCTACCTATGGTGATGTCGGATATAGAGCCAGACTATAACCAGCTGCAGGTTAGATACAACGGTAGGAGGCGATACCAATGGGGTGCCACAGTTGGGGGACAGCCGGCCTTTGAGGGTGAAAGGGGGCATCTTTTTAATCTCCCAAGCATCTTTTCGGGGCACTAGGAACCTCATAAAGGAACATATAGCCAACGTTCCTAATTCCACCTTACATAGTTAGGATGCCGGGGTATAGTATATATGATGGATTACTTAGTAGCTACTCAGTATTAGAAAGGACCAAGATCAATGGATTACATGAAAATGCGAAGATTGTGGGGAAGTGGGATCCTCACCTCTAGCCCTTTAGAGTTTGTTGAGTTTCATACCTTAGGCCACCATGGAATGATGGTTATTTTCCACCTCCCAGCCTTTTCTCATTATAGAAGAGAGTGTAGTATTGACGCACTATGTTACAAGAGTAAATAGTAAGGGAGGGCTAGACCCATTATTGATTCCTGAGGGTATTAGAAAAGTGGCCAAGACCCCTAGTACTTAATTAAACCACCTAGACCTTCGCTACAGTAAAGATCAGGATGACAGGTATGATCGCTAGGTGTAGCCGGGTACAGGTGAGTCCATGTGATGGGCTCCCGGTAATAGTAAAGCTCGGGTCGAAATAGGCTAATCCCACCATAGTGTGTTGATAGGGTAGAATACCCAGAATAAGAAGCCTACGACCCTAGCTTTTTATGTTGAGGGGCAGAGAGATTCAATGATGGAAATTGGCCCGAGTGCAGGTTAGGATGATATAGGTTAGTAGGGCTTGGCGGTAGTATCCTTGCCGGTGCGGGTGCATGAGGTATGAACCCCGAATTTTAGCCTATAGAAGTAAGGGCATGACATGACATCTATCTCTAGGGAGAAATGGAACGCCCCCTAGGCTGCCTTGGGCTGATCGAGTTTGGAATTACCGTTGAATGTTGAGAAATAAACATCGGGCGACATTTAAAAGGATAGTGAGATTGTAACCTAGACCTCTAGCTGTGGAGTGAAGAAGCAATGGTACGAGACCCTAGCCTAGTACATCCCAAAGACAAGGCCAACGAAAGGAATCAACGGCCTTTGAGATTATGGAGGGTGGGCGGAGTCTTGAGACCCGGAGGTCGGCTTCTGCGTTCCGGATGTGGCGGGGCTTCGTTAGTAAGTTTGTAACAAAAGGTGCACCATGTCCGTTATTCTCTCCACCGGAACGACGAAAATGCATCAGATTATAAAAGACATCTGCGCGGCATGGGAAGAAGAAGATATTGTGAGTGGTAGCACAGAGCTCCGATGGCCCGGCGGGGAAGGGTGGATATTAGAAACTAGGCGAGGGCTAATTAGGAAATAACTGGGCTTGCGTGAAAGCAGGAAGTAGTCAATACAAATTTAATTACAGATTTACCTCGTACTAGGCATAAATTTTACCTTACTTGAGTCATTATTGAAAGGCTAATGGATCAACTCATTTCTTGCCGGTCGGGGACTACGTTTCAGCTAAATATTACGCCAATTTAAATACCAAAGAAATAATCCGACTACCTGAGGGCATAACCCACAGCTAGGTTTTGGAAAGGGTGTCGAGTGAATTGGGATGCAAGTTAATTTGAGTACAACTTCTAAGGCAAATGGTCAAGCAGAGCACACGACTTGGTGCTCAGAAGATATATTATGGGTTGAAATGTAGGCCCCCAATATGATGGCCTAAAGTGGGCAAGTCGAGTTAATTAGACACGACATCGGCGAGAAGAAAAGTTAAACTCATTGGAGAGAATTTACTACCAGCCCAAGGTCATCAACAGTCTATTTCCAAGTATGCCTTTGTTGTAGGGTTGGAGTTGGCTGTGAGTAAATGTGAAATTTACCCCAAAATGGAATTTATGAACTTTGAAAGAGAGGGCGATTAAACACGATTTAACAGGTGACAAGACCACTCAAGTAGGCTTATTTAACTTCACCCAGTTGAGGCCATCGCTGGGATGAATCTCTGTTCATCTAGCCACTGCCATGGAAGTGACAAGGATCATGGGTTATCCCAATTAAGGATGCCCCGGAGTTACAACGAGTTTTCCCACGAAAACTCCATGATTATATTAGATCGTTAGGTAATGGCTAAAGGATGACACAAAGTTTGGATATCCTCAGTTGTTCAGGCTCTACGATGATGATATACAAACTCAGACAATTTTAATTAAGGCAAGAGATAGTTTCAGATGTTATATAGTTTCTTTTATTGCTATTGATATCGATTTGCTTACATACATATGGTAGCACTATGATATTATACTGCAGATAGTGTCCTGTAAGGCACTTGTGTTGGACTTTTCTGTGTTTCAAGTTTACATTTTACATAGGAGACTCTGCCCAAATTTTCAGGAAGGACAAAACCTCTTAAGATTAAATTACATTTGAGGACGAATGTTCCTAAGAGGGGAATGAAGTTACACCTAAATGAGTTCCATGGATTAGTGGACGTGTGTGCGCGCTTGTGAAAGTGTCGGGAACACGGCACGTGGAAAGGCCTGAAGGGGAGCGCACAAGTGCATCATCGAGCGAGCAGGGCTGAAGCAGAGGTAGGGCGCAAGGGCGCCCTGCTCCGCCCCTATCCCGGCTGCCTTGAGAAGCACATTGCGCCCATGTATTAGGCGCGTGGGGGCGCCCCTGCAACCAATCTTATATTTATATGTTAAGTATGCAAGTGTGAATAATTTATAAAATTTCTAGATGAGAGTAGCAAAGTCAGGTGACTAAGTTCACGAGCATCATATTTGAGCTGAATTACGCCACTAAATCACCTCCCAAACATCAATTCTTCTTAGAGTAATAATTCCTAGGCCTATGAGAGCGTCCTATAGAGTTATTTCTTGAAATCTCACCCAGATTGTCAGGCCCACCGATTAAAAGTTGTAGAAATCACTTTTAATTGAGTTCGAAGCGGCTATGAGAGAGGGGTAAGTATTTCTACCTTCTAAACTCTCGTGAATTTGTAAGTTTTCGGCTAAATTGAATAGAGTTGGAATCGTAGTTAATATGCTTAAAGGATATTGTTATTAGCTGATTCCTGGTATTAAAAAATAGTTTCATTCTCTCAGCACGGGGATGCAATTTAGAGGAATCACCGGCTTTAGGTTGGAACTTTTTGGGTGAATGAAAACCGACAATTGAGGTATGTTAAGACTAACACTTTGTTAAGTCATTCTTGTCATATAGTTGATACGACCTATACCTTTGTAAGTAAACTGGATATATATATGTTGTGACTGTTGCAAATAGATAAAGATTATATATGTTGTGGTTAGGTGCTGCGAGGCAGGTGTGACAAATGCTAGGAGCGTCATTGAGACTTCCCTGTTTAATTGTTCTGATATTAGTGGGATGCGATATCTCACTGTATTACCAAGGCCTTAGAAGCTTGTGGATAGCTGTTGGGCCTAACTTGGTAAGTTGGATAGATAAGGGCACATCTGGATATAGCTCTGTTGGTTAACACCTATATAGAGATAGTAAAACTCACTGTAGGCCATTGGCGTACCTTGACACCTCGGGGGCCAGAATCTTGATAGGATGGTGTTACCTTCGAGTCGGTGGACCAGGGTTGCCTAAACTGAGCGATAACTTGCCACATGATTGGCTACTATCAGTGACCATTAGCTTCAGTCGACCTATTGCTGGTTGTATAGGTCACCCAGATAACAACCTAGTTGTTAGGAATCTAATAGACTAAGTAAAGTCTTAAGGGGTAAAACTTGTTAGGGATTAGATGTAGGGCCAATGCCCTGGGCTTCTCTTGCAGATGCCATGTACATGTGCCGCGAAGGGATAGATCCAGTTATACTTTTTCTGTAAGGCTACTTGAATTGCTTGAGGAGCTATATGTTGTATGGACGGACCAAGTTAATGTCTAAAAGACTAGAACCATGGTAATACAGTATCACCTTCTGACTAAGAATTATAGTAAGCTGTCTGTGGGAAGTTAGGGCTGACTGCTTAGGAGCATGTCCGATTAGTAGCAGCCCTACAGTTGTTCTAAGCGAAGGAACTACGTAGTTGGTCTTTGCGACCTTGCTATTAACTATGAGATATCATTGTCCTAAGATGACCTTCATAGTGTCAGCGGTCACCTAGACCTCGCCTAGTTTGTCTAAACTGACAGGGGCTGTAATCGCTGCCAGGAACCACTGGTCAGGTGTAGGCACATGGGTTGCGCACATTTTGGCGGCTATATAGACTATTTAGGGGCGAGTAGCGATTGTGTTAAGCCTAAAGAGCTAGATGTGCCTAGTGAGTGACTATATTGAGGCAATAACATCCTTCTCTCATAGGGATTGACCACCTTAGTTTGGTCTCTATCAAACGACCTGAGGATTGGTAACTGTTTCATTGTCTATGGGGATAAAGAATGCTCGGAGGAGCTATGCGTGTCAAAGGACTATATTGAGCCTACAGGCCGTATCAGAATCATTCACGTATGGCTTTCCATTATGCAATAACGACATTACTGACCCTCAATGGGGCCTTGCAAGCCCAGGGTGCAGTTACAGAAGCCGAGAGAGCTCCTATACAGTTACAGGAGCTCATTGGCTCAGTTGCAGTCCTAGAGGCCGGATAGGTTTGGTTACAACTACTTGTGACACCATAGTGACCTGATTAGGGGTATATACATTGCATTGTACTTACTGGGGCTTATGGGGGATGAGTTAGGTTACCTCTGTGATGATTGTACCTTCTAAGATTATGGTGTCCACGTTAGGTTCTTGTGTGTATACGTACTTGCTAGATATAGCTTATGAATATACAATTGTTGTATGGTGTCTACTAGATACGAGGCTATGGTTATAAAAACATATAGGTTAACTTCTGCTCCTTTTAAGCTGATTTATTTAGTTCTTTATCAACTTCTATCCAGTTATTATTATTTCCTTACATCTCAGTACATATTGTACTGACGTCCACACATGGGGCATTTGTATACTTGCACTGCGAGGTTTTGGACAGGTTTAGGGACTTCTTTAGCAGCTATTCGAGTTAGTAGATTGGTCATGTAATTTGGAGTTTCCGCGTAGTATAGGTTTGCTTGTCTTTTAAATATAGATTTTTGGGTAGGAGGGCCCAATCCCGACCAATATATTTCACTCTTAGAGGCTTGCGGACCTACAGTCTTCAGTTTCTAGCTAGTTGTGCATTATTGGCGTGTGGGGCCTATATATGCTATAGTTTGCATGTTGGCCATGGGGCCTAGTTTTAGCTATTAGTTAGCTGACCTAATCGTCTATAGTTCATATATGACTGCCTATTTTCCTTCTTTTATGACTTAGATAGTATGGTGGTCTTATCGGCCCCTTGCATAGGATCCTTTTTATCGAGATTGTTGTGTTAGCTATTTCTTTACGAGTTTGTTGTGTAGCCTTATTCTTTGAGGCTATGTTTATATTCGAGATATAGCTGTTTTCTTGATTTTTGTGTTACTGGCAGGCACTAGAGTGCTTATGCCAGCTAGGTCCTTGAGTTCTAGTGTGGCATTAGGTGCCGATTCGCCTCCCAAGGTGGGCGTGACAAGTGTTCCCCATGGATTCATACTACTTGAGGTTTACACTTTTGATCTATCCCAATGCTTACTTGTAGAATAGATAACTAGGGTTCATCCAAACGACTAGTTCATCCCTATTGGATTACTATACTCAATCACCCGGTAAGGTCTCATGAGCAATTGCAATTCAACCACTATCAAATTTGTCCGAAATTAACTATCCTCGTCCGCTGCTCAAGTTATACAATGAACATAAAGATCAGGCTTTGTTTATCTAATCTCTACTCCCCCAAGTTTAAGCAAACAAAGATTTTGGGCAAGTCTTAACATTGCGCTCCGTTAAGAAACTTATTAAGATGAAGAGAATACAATACAAATATTTAGCATTGGTTTAGAATCCTTTGTGCAACCTAGTTCATTAATTCTGGTTCCCACAGCCTAATTGTGGAGGATTTAGCCTCTCAGGATTCTAAGATAGTTATTAGCATTCATAGACAAACACATAATTAATTACTTACAAGAATGGTTGAAAGAAAACACCTTGATTATTGCAAAAGAATCGATGATGAATAATTCAAGAACAAGAAAGAAATCCAAATAAGAAAATCTCCAAGACTTGAATTAAAAAGTTAACAGCAACTTGTCTCAATGGTTTTGCATAAGAAAACTTCAATCTCTGGCTCTCTCTACTGAAAATAACTTAAAAAGTATTTATACAAATATTTAGAACCTTCTCCTATGTAAACGAGGTAATCTACCTACCAAAACAGTCCTTAGCCTTCACCTACAACCTAGCAAGATAGTATGGGTCATACCTTTACTCATACATTGGTTGGCATCTGCTGAACCTGCATAAGTGTTGAATTCAGTACAACTCGTACCAGGAACCTCACAGTCGTACAATTTTCCCATGGCTTGAGCTTGCACTTTTTGACACTCTCTATTAACTTTCACATGACTCGTACCTCAGTTCCACGAGCCGTGACTCCTTTTGTACCTTGAGACCTTCCAGTCTTCTCCTATTCTGGTATTTTCCACGGTTCCTTGGTAGGGACTTTAGTAGATCTCTGACTCGTGATTCCTACCCTTACGGGATACTTGGTTTGTGCAAACTATGCAGGTACCTATGGCTTGTTATCGGTACGACTCGTACCATCAGTCGTAACATACACTTTGGTCCTGGACTTTTCCACGACTCTCGGTATGGCTTGTACCGGGATGGGTATAACTCGTAATAAAGTCCGTACTTAGCTACTTTTTGTATTTTTCCATCTTTTGCACAATTTAGCTCCAACATCTATTTTCCCCGAAAATAAAGTAAAAGTGCCTCATATCCATATAAACACACCTAAGTCCATGTTATTTCCTCAATTTTAAGCGTTGAAAGTGCTGTAAATGCATAACACATCACTCTATGACGCCACCGACTACGATAGAACTTTTTTTAGCGGTGCCCAGAATGTGATTGACCCATGGAGTAATTTGTAAACATCACAGGTTTAGGCCCTTCCGTCCGAGCGATTCATTTTTCATTGTAGCGGAAATGAGTCTGTGCAGCTGAACCAAGGAGTAGATTAAGGAGCCCGATGAAGCGGTTTTTGGACTCAATCTGCCTCTTCCACTTCAAAGTTTGCAAACTCTCAATATCCCGGTGATTCTTCATCGTATTGTCAGGTAATTCTCATTCGTAAGTCTTCCTTACCTTGTTTACTCTCGAATAACTATGTCTTTATGCCTATAAGCTATCACGCCCCACCTTGGGAGGCATGATTGGCACCTAGTGCCACCTTTGATAATCTGTTGACCTATCTAGACTTATGCACATCTGGTTGGACACATAGCTCAACTCAAGAAAACAATAGGCTATATCGGCTATAAACGTAGCCTCCAACCGACAAGGCCTTATAGCCACCTATAAAAATAATAGCTAACCAACAAACCATAATAGGAATCCTATGCGGGCCGACAAGGCCGCCATGAGATCTAGTTATAACTAAAATGAGAATTAGGCGCTATGCTAGGCCCCACATGGCCAACACGTAAAAAGAGACATATATGGGCCCCACACACTAACGACACCCAACTAACTGACAACTATAGTCTGCAAGCCTCTAAGAATACAAATAGTGAGTCGGGATAGGGCCCGGCCTACCCAAATTCTATACAAGGAAGACTACTTTCTACAACCTAGCAACCTCGAATGAAAGGAGCTAGCCAAGTTGCCGACTCTGAATAGATGTTACTAAGGATCCTAAATTTTGTCTATCTAAACCTACGAAATGTCTGCAGCGCCCATAATTGGGCGTGAGCACATATGTACCGAATATGTAAGGCGGTAAATAGTGAATGAAAGATTTGTAAAAAAGCGAAAGTAAATAGAAGGAAGGAAGGTAACCTGGAAGCTTGCTATTCATAACTTTTACATCTAATGTAACACTATATGTATATAAGCTAGGATTGTACAATCCTTATTTTTAAGCTATAGCTAGCAGAGACAAAATGCAAATAAGAACCTAACCTGGCCCCCATAAGCTAGAAGGTACAACCAGCATAGAATAACCCACCCGGGGTCCACAAGCCTCAGTGAGTACACTTTAATCTATATACCCCTAAACAGGTTTCTATGACTCTCTTGGTGCTATAGCCAGCCTACCGGTCTCACAGGTCTGCAAGGCGAGCCCACTCGACACGATCTTAGCTATGCATTAGGTGGACTCGATATCATTATCTACACCCGGGGCACCAAGCTCGACAAGGGTTGTGGTGTAGTGTCGATCGCCATAAAAATAGTCAGCCATGGAATGGGTGTATGAGGACTTGGGACCCCATCTTCGTCCCTCGCGGACGGCATGCCGCTCTGGGCGACATCATCTCTCCTTTGGCAGGTGTCACGACTTTAGCTAGTAACCTTGTGATAGTCATGGAAGGCTCCTAAGTAAGGGCAACCCCAACCAAGGTCTTTGTCTTTGAAATCTCAATCTAGGCTTTACTCATTAGGCGTAAGCGGCATGTGGGCCTAATGCTCTGCTGCTCACCCTAGGATAGTATGTAAGGCTGCTAGCAGGCACTCCGTGCACCTATATCTGATCAAAGGATCCTGGTAGTGATCATGATCTCTAATGGTCTAAATTGGATAGGCGAGATCGGAAATGGCCTAATGATACTCTAAATGTCCTGTGGACCTTTATAACTCCATAAGCAACTGTGTGGTCATGATTGACTAGTTACTTGACACCTCTGCTTGGAACTATTGTAGGGTTGTTACTAGCCAGACCATATGCTTTTGGGCGGTCGACCCTAATCCTTGAGTAGCTTATTGACATTCTTAGCTTGAGGGTAGTGATGTACTAACACGGTGCTGGTCCTTTAGACCCCATCTTGGTCTGGTCCAATCTTATCATGACTTTTCTGGGCAATTACTAACCTTAAAGACAAGTCTACATAGACTTAGTTTGCTCACGACAATCATGCTGAGAATCTTCTAAGAATAGGCTGGGGCACTTGCCTGTCTCTATTATTGCTAATAAGGTCCCCTTCCTTAGGGTACCCACGGGTCTATTTGGTCTAGACGACTGGATTGGTTTCCTAGGTGATCTGTAGGATAAATGCTAAGTCAACTAGGACTGACAATTACTGGTAATAGTTAGCTAGAGGGCAAGGCTGTCACTTAGTTCAATAGAAAACCCTAGTCTTTGCTGACTCTAAATATTGTCATCCTATCTGAATTTTTGGCCCTGGGGCATGAGATACGCCAATGGCCTCTAGGATGCTTTCCTGACAATACAGGTGCCAAACTGGTAGTTAAACACTATTTGTGCCTATGTTGTTTAACTTACTAGCTCGAGCCCAAAAACTATTCACGAGTTTCTAAGGTCTAGGCACAGCAATAAAACATACTATCCTACTAATACAATGAATTGGAGAATGGAAAGAGAGTTTCTACTTAATGCTACAAGCGCGTATCACACTTAATATGCTCCTTCTCGACGAGGATATTGCGGTATAATCTATATACGTTTTCTAGCAAGTAACGAGAACTTATATAATCGTAATGTACTAATAGTAGCTAATTACAGTGTATCTAGTCTTTATATACCAGCAACAACTAATTACAATAAGTCTATTCACAATCTGTGGTAATGGCTATCTAAGCATATGAGACCATTATTTCTATTAGAAAACACAAGTCGCAACAACGTATGACGGGAATAACGTGATTAATCGCTACATACATCGACTTTCATTTCCTGAATAACTGACGAGTTCAACTTGTATTCGTCAGCTCCTTTTAGCTAATAACCGTTATACTGGGAGAAAAAGATGAATTTTAATACAAATTCAGCTTAAAATGATAACACGATACTAATACCAATTATACTTCAACTTAAGTAAAATACATCCGAAAACCTATAATTTCCCTAGAGTTTAGAAGGGATAAATGCTTATGACCTGTGATCATATAGGAATCAATTTGTAGCAATTCTGAAAACTTCTGCTCGGTGGAGTTCCAATTTGTCGGGTGAATTTTGAGAAAATAACTCCGTAGTAATGCTCCCCGTGGCCTTAGAATTCGATACCTAAAGTTAATTTGAGTTTGGACCGTGTTTGATAGCATAATCGGATGAAAATTAGTGAAATCTTTGTTCACTACTCTCTCTGGCCGAGAAAACTATTGAGAATGAATTAAAAAATTGAGCTAGGGACTATTTATATATTTAGGCGGTTGTAGGGGTGGCTGCTCGCGCTGAATGCACCATAAGGCTGGCGGCGATTCGCATCATTGAGGCAGCAAGCTTGGCGCGCCGCGCCTCCCATTAAGGCAGCAAGCGTGGCGCGCCATGCTGGCTAGTGCATTGCTGGCTAGCGCGTCATCTTGGCTGCTTGTGCGTGCTGATCCTTTCCAACCCCACTTCGAGGCTTTTCCCCGCTGTAAGCTCTTCTTACTCACTACAACACATACGTACGCCTACTAAACGTCAGCATTTAATGGGGTGTAACGCCGTATAATTTTATGGTTGATTTTTTTTGGGTGGAGAAGATGGGTTTTCTTGTGCACAGTAGGGGGTAGATTTACTAAGCATGCTACTTGTATTGACATCCTTAAGTTACTTGGACCGCATCCTGCATGCTATAGGCTGTTTTCATGGGGTTTTTATGCTAGAAATGGTGAGATTTGGGTAGGATTGTGGTTTTAAATTGTTCAAGCCCCTAAGGCTTGTAGGAAAGATATTGGGTTGAAAACTAGTTGGGACTTGGGGTTACTCCCCCTTGCATTTGCCCTGCCGAATTTGGGGGACAACAGAAGTTAAAACTTTGACCCTTATTGTTGGGGTTGGAGATGTGCTGGGAACGACAATGTCCCCTGTAGTAGTTACTATCCCGCAGTGGCGAACAAGGTCTGAGGTAAGCGGACTCGCTACAACGGACTCATCCACCGCGGCGGTCGAGGCTTTAAGTAGTGAGTTGCGTCCTTTGCTTCTCATTTTCTGATTCCAGTTCCATTTCTTCTTCGTTTGATTACTCTTCTAATGCACCTACTTTCTCTGCATGATCTTATTACCACCATGTCTAACGCGCGACAGTCATAGGTTATATTTGGGTTTGACTAACCGGTACCAGTCCAGGAATGACGACGGAGGCAGACAAGGGTCTGATACATGAAAGGGGCTTCATCATGCAGGATGTGGCAGAGAAGGGCCCCATATGCCCTTCTTTAGGAGATGGGGGTGGGGTCCTCTAGTCAAGGCCCTGTAAGACCAATGAGGCTTGGTGTGAGGGAATTCTATGCCAGCCTCCTGTTGTGAACTGAAATCTCCCGGATCCGGTCACCTATGTTAGAGGGAGGAAAATCAGTCTAAGCGTCACCTCCATTAATGAGGCTTAGGTCTGCCAAATTCTCTTGAAGGACGAGGGGCGGGGCTCGGAATGTGGATGAAAATGGGTGCGCTCGTGGGTCACTTTTTGGTAGTAGAGGAGCATAGGGCCTCGTCTCATTGGGGCATCAGCCATGTTGGTATTCAGGGTACCCACTTTACTGTTAAGTCCCGGGGTGGATGAATTTGGTGTCCCAAAGGTAATTAGCCCATCCACAAATATCAACGATGTGACCTACCCCCGAGCTTTGTTTGGTAGTTTGTATGCTGGCGGGATGTCGGTAAATGTAGGGGTATATAGTGGAGTAATGGAGGTACCTCTCAGCCTAGAGCATCATTGGCCTGCCTTCCCCTCTCTCATTACCCTACTGCACCAAATCGGCCACGTGCGGGAAGCGGGGGCATCATGGTGGCCTATAGCGTACTCCCTTTGATCCTCTCGGGTGAAGGGTTTATTAGGGAGGGTAATAGAAGAGGAAGGCTGCTTTTGGATACGGGGATTGAGGGGCCGACACTTTCAAGCCTACGGGTCCTTTTGAGCTAATTGACATAGAGATGACCACTATGCGGGAGCTATTGGGAGGGTTGCCTAGCCTCTTTCAAGTGGCGGGCCATCAGGTTCTTGGGGATCCGGAGAGTGCGGGGAGCGTTGCCTCCTTCGACCAAGTCCATGTGGAGCTCATAGAGGACTTAAAGAAGGGAAAAGAGGAAGCTAGTGCTCCTAGGACAAACTCATCATTCACATGTGAAAGGGGATCAATAAGATCCTGAAGACCCTCTCCCCTGGATCCAACACACCCTAGGTGGCCAAGAAGATATCTAGAGTTCTCCTTCCTAAGTGGATTAGAGGACGAGGTGGTCACGATGATCTCGGCGGCGCGACAAAGAGGCCACTTCACACCCACCTTAGGAGACATGACTGGTACCAGTGTCTACTAGGATCTAACTGACCTAACTAGGCCTGTGCACTCCATATACAGGCTTACTACCCAAATAAAGAAAACAACGAGCTATATCTCATTTATAAATACAACTCCCAGTGATAAGGCCTTATAGCCACATGTAAAAGAAAAACAACTAACCAGAAATAGGCAAAACGAGGGAATCCTATCCGGGCGGACAAGACCACCATGATGTTTAATTATGACTGTAAAGTAAATCCAGTGCTAAGCTAAGCTATGGCCGACAAGGCCGCTAACTGACAGCTAAACAAGGCCCCCACGGCCAACATGTAAAACAAAAAAACATATGAGCCCCACGGCCATTACTTGACTAATCACGGGGAAATGGAAAGAATCTGCAAGCCTCTAAGACTAATATGATGGTCGGGACTGGGCCCGACCTACCCATAAACTGTACAATATTAAAAAAAAAAGTAAACCTTCTGTCTATAAGCTCCGGAAGAAATGGCCAACATTCTTCTAATCCTGGCTAGAAGCTAAAAGGGATCTGCTCCTCGTCTATCCGTACTGTAGGCAAGTAATGCGAGGCGCCCCATAAAGGCGTCGGTACAATAACGAATATGTAAAGCGATGATTGTAAATAGCTGAATAAAAGAAAGGAGACTAAGAATAACTGAAATGAAGGGATAGAGATCCTTACTAGGTAATAGAACTTCTTACTGTCTAATTTGTTAGTAACTAAGCAAACAAAAACCTTACCGGACCCCATAAATCGGAAGGTACAACCAACACGAGAATAACCCACCCGGGGCCCCCATGAACCTGGTCAGTACCTTAGTCTATATACCCCTATCAAGGTTGCACACAGGTCAACTAATAGCTATAGCCGTCCTACCAGTCCTCTGGGTCTGCAACTTAGCCCGCTCGGCTGAGCGTAGCTATATGCAGTCATTGAACTCGATATACGCACCACGGGCATCGAGCTTGATAGGGGGTGTATCGATCCAACCGCGACATATAATAGCCCACCCATGGAGATATGGGCTTTGTGAGACTTGGGGACCCCATCTTCATCCCTTTGTGGATGGAATACTGCTTCATATAGCGACGTCATCTCGCCCCTGGCGGGAGTCGGCTTACAACTAATAACCTGGATCAGTCATGAAGGATATCTGGGCATAATCCATCCCAGCTAAACATGGAATACGAGTTTCAGCTAATAACAAAAACTAATCACAATAGACATGCTTATGGTATTGTTACTGGGATTCAAACTGAGTAATCATGCTAAAGAAACTAACACTTGAAGAAACTGCCTTAACATACCTCGTTAGTCGATTACTGATTCTTTGTACAGTTTTAGTTCATATTCAATTGCTCTTCTCATTTGCAATCGTACTACTAGGGGAGTATGACTAGTTTCAGTACTAAATTCGGCAAAAATGATAACTTATATGATAAATATTAACTATATTTCAACTTAACGGAACACGGTCAAAAACTTGTAATTTCTCAAAAGTCCGGAGAGAATGCTTACTTGAAGCACGTGATACGTATAGAAACTAGTTTGGAGCAATTCAATGACTTTTTCTTCGGCGAGGTTATGATTTCAATACGCGTTTGATAGCGTAATCGGGCGAAAACTCACTAATCTCTTGAATTCTCTCTCAAGTTTGTGAAATTATTTGAAAATGTGATCTCCATTAAATGGGACTTGCATATATATTAGGGTGGTGGAAGGGAGGCGCGCCGCACTTCCCATCGTGCCAACCTCCTATGTGTCGCACCCCTCAATGCGCCAAGGGCGTCGCCGCTCTTCCCAAGCCGATGTGCCGCGCGTTGCTGGCCATGCCCCAGCTGAAAACTGCTCGACCCAACTTTCAGTTTTCTACACGTGTCATACTCTATTTATTTTACCTCAAGTCCACATTAATGCTAAACACTAATCGTTAACTTTGTAGGGTGTAACATCCTCCCCCTTAGGAACACTCGTCCTCGAATGCCTACTTGGTTTACGGGGTTTATCTCTTTTGGATATTCTGGAAAAATATTGTAGAGTCTCCCTATAATATGGAATATCCAAAACCCTTAAACGCAGAAAATTCCAATACAGGCACTTCATATAACACTATAATAATTATTTCACAACAAGGCTAGAGTCATTTGAGACATATATATAACACAAATCATGAAACAACAAGCTGAATCAAAACTTACCTTAACTGTATAATCTGGACTAAGCCTGAACAAATGAAGGTATCTGGATTTCATGTCATCCTCAGCTTCGAGTCATCTCTTCTATATTCTTGTTCCTCCACAATACCTTATTGTGGAGCGACATCCTTAGTTCTCAACCTACGAACTTGTCAATCCAATATGGTCTGGAACCTCTTCATGGGCTAATTCCTCAGTGACTTGGACATCCTGTACTGTCACAACTAGGACGGATCCCTATGCACTTTCATCATTCAACATGAAAGACGGAATTAATGGATTCCAGTCACGACAAATCCTAGCTCGTATGCCACTTGGCCTATTCTCTAGAGTATTCGGTATGGCCCAATAAACCTAGAGCTAAGCTTACCTTTTTCCAAACATCATTATGCCCTTCATTGCGTGACTTTCAGAAAAACCTAGCCGTCTACGATACAAATCCAAGTTCCACCACGTCGTACATCGGCATAAGAGTTAAGGCGGCTTTGAGATGTCAACAACCGTTCTCTAATGAGCTTTACTTTCTCCTCGGCCCGATGGATCATGTTTGGTCCCGTGCTGATTCCTGTTGAACCAACCAACTGGAGATCTGAACTTCCACCCATATAAGGCTTTATAAGGTGCCATCTGGATTGCTGAGTGATAAGCTGTTATTGTAGGCAAATTAAATAAGGGCGAGATGTTCATCAGTTGCCCCAGGAGTCTAGCACGTACGCCCATAACATATCCTAGAGAGTCTTAATGATGCGTTCTGCCTGTCATCCGTCTGAGGATGGAATGCTGTACTCAAATTAACTTGGGTTCCCAATCTCTTTGAAAGACTGCGGAGGGCATTGTGAATTGTGCTCCTCTGTCGGAAATAATAGACAACTTTGGGACGCCGTGTAATCTAACTATTTCACGATGTAGAGCTCGGCATAATCCTTAACTGAGAAAGTGGTTTTGACTGGCAGAGAAAATGAGCTGGCTTCGTCAATCTGTCAACAATCACCCAGATGGAATCAAATCTGCATCTGGTATGGGGTAACCCTGTCACAAATCCATATTCATGCCTTCCATTTCCACATAGGCACGCATTTCTTGTGTCAATACGCAGGTTTTGATGTTCGGCTTTCACCCGTTGCCCAATTGGACATTGAGCTACAAATTCTGCTATCTCCTTTTTCAGTCCCAGCCACCAGTAATTTCCTTTTATGTCATGATACAACTTTGTTGAACCTGGATGAAGAGAGTTATGGGAATAATGCCTCGCCCATGTTCTGGCGGTGAAGTCCTGCATTTGGAACACAGAGGTGATCCCTATATCTCAAAACTCTGTCTTTAGTTACCTTGAAATCCACTACTTTCTCTCGCTGAGCCTTATCTTTAAACTGAACCAAGTTAGAGTCTTCATACTGTCATCCTTTCACTTCTACAACCAACGATGATACTTGTTCGGCTGTGCGGATGACTACACGCAAGTGCACGTGGTCGAACAAGTAGTAAGTGGCTCAAGTAAGCCAAGTATCAATCCCACAGGGACTGGACTACAGGGCAAATCTACTCAAGTGTCACTTAGAATTTTGTAACTCTAAAAATGCAGACAACAATGTTAAAGAAAAGTTTTTTTATTTTATGGTTTTAATTTTATACTAAGTCTAAAATTAATATACAAACTGAGTCTGAACTATAGTAAGGAGCATGCTGAGGCTAAACAAACATGTAGAGAAATTAATTATCAATACGAGTTGGTTAATCTTTTCTCCGGTTGCTAGTGAACTTATGCCTATGGATTAAACTACCGTATTTAACCCAACTTAAGAATCATGAACCTTCACCTACATTTATGTGATAAGAAGCAATTCATGTTCTAGCCATACAAAAAACCGATTCCACAATTGATAATACGACTTTCAGGTATATTTCTATCCTGAAGGTAAATCAATTCTCAATTTTCCCAAACAAAGAAAAGATCATATCCTATTAATTCACAACTTTCCAATTTCGTGTTCTTTCGAGTGAAACCGGACTTTTTAGATTTACATTAACATTGGCCAATCATTAATGCAGTAAGAACAAGAATTAATAGAACAACCATGGAAGAAAAGATGAAAAAATCCAAATGATCAACAATCACATTTCAATACAATTGTTCTAACCTCGGCAAAAGTGAAATTAACACTCATTTGTGGATTAAACATCATCAAATGAGTGTAAATACTGAAACAATTGAAAAGAAAGGAGAAAGAGATGAGAGAAACCTAAGGTGCTGTCCCTCTTTACCACTGTAACCCGTTCTTGCTCCAGTCAGAATATGTAAAAATGAACCTAAGTGTGCTATTTATATTGAGTGGGAATTTTGAAATAACAAGCAATGTGTCACGGAGTGCAATGCGGAGCACTGCCTCCGTGACATGGCCTATTCCACAGGCTCTCTGGTACATGCCCAAAAATTGACCCTAGGCGGCCCTAGCCACGTTGGCAGCGTGTCACGCTGCACAGGTAACGCGATGGCACATCCACATGCAGCGGATGGCACGTGTGCGGCTGACGCGCTGGTTACTCTGCCTGCTTGCCGCATCTGCCCGCTTGCCTGGCATAAAGGTACCATCTGGTGCTGAGCTGATAACTGTTATTGTAGGCAAATTAAATAAGGGCGAGATGTTCATCATTGCCAGTCTAACACGCACGCCATAACATATCCTAGAGTCTAAATGGTGTTCTTGCCTGTCCATCCGTCTGAGGATGGAATGCTGTCTCAAAGGTAACTTGGGTTCCCAATCCTCTTTGAAGAACTGCCAGAACTTGGCTGAATTGTGCTCTAAATGGAAATAATAGACTTTGGGACCGTGTAATCTAACTATTTCACGGATGTGAGCTCGCGCAATCCTCAAAGTAGAGAAAGTGAACGACTGGCAGAAAATGAGCTGACTTCGTCAATCTGTCAACAATCACCCAGATGGAATCAAATCTGCATCTGGTATGGGGTAACCCTGTCACAAATCCATTCACTTGCCTTCCATTTCCATGAAGCCTTGCTATTTCTTGTGTCAATCTGCCAGGTTTTTGATGTTCAGCTTTCACCCAGTTGGCAATTGGACATTGAGCTACAAATTCTGCTATCTCCTTTTTCATTTCGGCCACCAATGGTATATTTACCATGTCATGATACATCTTTGTTGAACACGGATGAAGAGAAGTAATGGGAATAATGCCCCTCGCCCATGATCTGCTGGTGAAGTCTACATTTGGAACACAGGGTGATCCCTATATCTCAAAACTCTGTCTTTAGTTACCTTGAAATCCACTACTTTCTCTCGCTTCAGGCCTTATCTTTAAACTGAACCAAGTTAGAGTCTTCATACTGTCATCCTTTCACTTCCTACAATAGCAGGTAAGAAAATGCCCATTCGGTATGCAGGATGACTACACGCAAGTGCACGTGGTCGAACAAGTAGTAAGTGGCTCCAAGTAAGCCCAGAAAGTATCAATCCACAAGGACTGGACTACAGAGACAATCTACTCCGTGTGTTAGCTGTAACCCTAAAAATACAGACAACAATGTAAAGAAAGTTTTTTATATTTTGTTATCTAAGTTATACTAAGTCTAAAATTGAAAATACAAATGAGTCTGAACTATGAATGTGAGCATGCTGAGGCTAAAACAAACATGTAAGAGAAATTAATTTATCAATACGAGTTGGTTAATCTTTTCTCAGATTTGCTAGTCGGAACTTGGCCTATAGTTAAAACTCTGTGTTGTCAACTTAAGAATCATGAACCTTCCACCTACATTTCTGTGATAAGAAACCCAATTCATGTTTCCTAGCCATACAAAAACCGATTCCACAATTGGCTATTTACGCTATTAGAAAGTTCAAGATGGGGATTTTGGAATTGCATGTTACTCATTGTACACCACCCTCTTATATATTGTATTATTGTGTGACAAGAAAGATCATATCCTATTAATTCACAACTTTCCAATTTCGTGTTCTTTCGAGTGAAACCGGACTTTTTAGATTTACATTAACATTGGCCAATCATTTGCAGTAAGAACAAGAATTAATAGAACAACCATGGAAGAAAAGATGAAAAATCCAAATGATCAACAATCACATTTCAATACAATTGTTCCTAACCTCGGCAAGTGAAATTAACCACTCGTTTGTGGATTAAACATCATCAAATGAGTGTAAATCACTACAAACAATTGAAAGAAAGGAGAAAGATGAGAGAAACCTAAGATTTTCATCCCCTCAACTGCCTGTAACCCACGTTCTTGCTCCACCAAGTCAGAATATGTAAAAATGAACCTAAGTGTGCTATTTATATTAGTGGGAATTTTCCCGAAATAACAAGCGCGTCCTGGAATTTGCGAACCTTGCCTCCGTGACCACGGCCCAAACACGGAGGCTCTGGTACATGCCAAAATTGACCCTAGGCAGCCTTGCGCGTTGGCAGCGTGTCACGCTGCCTGGGCAGCGATGGCACATCCTGTCGCGGATGGCACGCCGTGGCACGGCTTGGCCCAGGCACTGGTTTCTCTGCACTTCTTTGCGTACGCCGCTTACTGTGGCATAGAAGTAGCCACACTGGAATGTAGGGCGGCACACGCACAGCGTGGCACTATGGCAGCCAGCCTTGCCATAGCCTTCTCCTTGCCGACTTTCGCCCGTTGCTTCCAAATCATTCTTTCCTTCACCAACTTATGATTTAGTTCCTAAAAATCATTGAAACCTACAAAACAAAAGGACTAATCATGTTGGTTAACATATATTCACATTTATATAAAATTATATACAGAAAATGTATAAAATAACCCAGATAAACAAGACTAATTTAGGATTATAAAGTATCAACGGACATCTTTATTTGCCCACGATCACCTACCCCACACTTAAATCCTTGTTCGTCCTCGAACAACCCTTTTATCTCATGTAAATGAAGACTCTGAATAACTAATTTAGCAAGATAATTCAAGTTACGCTATGATGTTTATTTTAGATAACAAGCTAAAAATAAAGCATGCACGATTTGATCAATGAAATGAAATACAACTATGTTAAGACTTCTTAACCTCAGAATCGACTCTCCAATCTTAGTCAAATCACACCAAATCAACTGAATAAGAGATCCCACATGAAGTATATCTTCATTAAACATGTGCCCTCACGGAAAGAGAGTTACCCAATTTCACACACAAAAACAATTTTTTTATTTATTTTAAGGTGTAATTTGAATTTATTAATATTTGAAAGATTATATTCATTTATTAATTCGCAGAAAATAACTTAGTGTTTTACTCCACTAATTTGAGGATGTATGAATGAGATCCGTAGGACTTTTAGAGTTGTAGTAACTCAGGTGCAGGTAGATACTATTCTGGCCAGTAATAGTGACTATCTTCCCTAAGCGCTTTTAATACATCCGCCCTCATTGAACTTCTTCCTGCTTCACCTTTTTATACTTGTGTAGTTCTTCTTTTTCCTCTTTTGTTCCCCATTTATTTTAGGCACTTTTGACTTGTTAGTAAGGAGCTCTATAAATAATTTTCATTACTTTGTTTTCTTACTCCTTAATAATGATCAACCACTTTCACACAAGTGCACCTTTGTCCTTTCTCAACTTCTACAACTTGCTACTTTTCATTTCTTTTTCTTTCTTCACCTCCTTTACTTTTAGATTTTTCTTCTTTAAGAGCTTAGGAGCTTTGGATCAAATTCAAGGCTAATGAAAGAAAAATGATTAGCTTATGTGCAACTATCAAAGAGAATAGGCTCAAGGCTCAATGGGGCTAACTAGGATTAATTTTCGGGTAGAGTAAAATGAGGGATAAAGTTTAGGTTCATTCAAAGAAATGCCTAAATCCCTCTCCTACAATTCATGCTTCATTTGATTTCATAAACACACCAGGCAAGTTCTAGACAATCCACAATAGCACAGGTATTCAGAAAACCTTACACTCATGGCACATGCTCAAATTAAGACACATTCAGCGGAACTCTTAACTCAACTAATCACAAGAATTCAAAATTAAGCTTCAATCACCTTGAGTCAGATTCAAGAGCCTAAGTGTCACACACAGTTATACACTTCCTGCATGCTTCAAAACTAACCACTTGTCCTCCTACAATCATGCCATAGCACACAACAAGAACATCGAGTCGTCAATTAGCTACAGGTTCAAGAAACCAAAACCTATTGACTAATTTCCCTTAAAACCCCCATCGTCATCCATCCATCGTCGGAAATAGTCCCTAACTGTGACTTAAGCATTATATACAGACAAGGAATTTTTTTATTCTTCCGGTTCAAAGACCCCCCCGTCGGAAAAAACCGACAAGAAAAACCAACGGGTGATGAATTCATGTGACTTTCACAAATTTTTTTCAAATTTCTCCAATTTTTCACAAAAGCATTACATTCACCAACGATTTGTTAAGCACAAAAAAATTTTGAAATTTTTGGGAATTTCATGAAATTTCCCTCACCCCACACTTAAATCATGCTATGTCCTCATAGCATCAAATTAACGTTTTAAGAGGGTGAGAAATACTCGATGAGGCCTTTAGGACTAGCGAACCCATGGTTTTTCTTCAACTTTACAGTGGAGTGTTGACCCCACACTTTTTCTCTTCCATGCTTGACAGCTTCCTCCTCAAGGAGTACTCAGACTTCCCCTCCATCTGTGCTTTAACTTTCCACCAAAACAATAAAATATGAAAATAAATAAAATCAGTAAGAATGCAAGAATTAAAATGGTACCCATGGTACCTTGGGTTACCCAGCGGCGCCTAATTTTACGTCGCGGCCTTGCAGTATCAAGTTTCACCACTTTTTCCTCCACCTTGAGGATATGAATCTCACCCTAATTTCTTCTCTAATTTCCTTTTATGTTCTAGGGGTGGTGGTGAAAAATTGTCAGGACCAAGTAGTAGATGTCGCCTTTGATGTTTATTGGCCCTTACGTAAGTGAAGTCATTTTTTTCTATTAGAATCAGCAAATTTAGGAATATATGGGGCTTGAAGTTCACTCCTCTGCGACATTTCTCTATAAGCTTGGTAGACTCTATTTCTATGTCGTCAACCAAACTCAAGGTAGAAAAATGCTTCGAGTGGGGGTCCAATGCACCTTGATTCTGAAGCGCCTTTGTAATTGACCTCTTACACTTGTATACCTCTTCTCCATCAACATATATCTCTCCGGTAGTGTCAAATGGGGTATCCTCTATCTCTTCTCCCTGAACGGAATTTTCTACAAGTATGAGCTCATCTGGACACTCAGAGCACCAAATAATGAGTTCATATAATTCTTACTGTCTTCTCTTATATTCCCTCTGAATACCATACCATTTATTGCAATTTATCATAAACTTTTCAGTCACAAGCAACCATCTCCAATTTGTATCCGTTTTAGCTCTGCATTCTCTCTATTATAATGTTTGTCATTTGCATATGTTGCCTCTGTTATCCAGAGTTATTTCGCATATCTCCTACTCAGCTTGGAGTCAATCCTCATTTTCAACACGCACATTCATCAATATGAGAGTTTATAATCAGGCTCCGGAGGGTGCATTCAGACAAAATCATCTAATGCCCATCTTGACCACCATATGTTGAATGTGTTACAATATTGCCACAGTGGTGTCCTCCAGGGATTCGGAAAAGGTTCGTCCAAAATATAGTATTCACCATTTAAACCATTTGTGTTCCAGTGTCCATGTCAAGAAGGGTATCGAAGAAAATCAAAAGTTTCAAGAAAATCAAAACCACGTTGTCAGCACTTATATAAATAGTAAACTAACGCCCAAGAATTTTGCCCAATTGCAGGTCCAGAGCAGCGGCGCCAAAACTTGTTCGTATGCGGATGACTACTGCATAGTGCACGTGGGTCGAACAAGGAAGTAGAGTGGCTCAAGTAAGCCAAGTATCGATCCCACAGGGACTGGACTACAGGGCAAATCTGCCAAGTGTCAATTAGCTGTAACTCTAAAAATGCAGACAACAATGTTAAAGTAAAGTTTGTATATTTTGTTATCTAAATTTATACTAAGTCTAAAATGAATATACAAGTGAGTCTGAACAATGAATGTGAGCATGCTGAGGCTAAACAAACATGTAAGAGGAAATTAATTATCGATACAAGTTGGTTAATCTTTTCTCTGGTTGCTAGTCAGAACATGCTATAGTTAAAACTCTAAAGTATTTAGCAACAGGATCATGAGCCTTCCACCTACATTTCTGTGATGAAACTTAATTCATGTTCAAGCCATACAAAACCGATTCCACAATTGATAATACGACTTTCAGGTATATTTCTATCCTGAAGGTAAATCAATTCTCAATTTTCCCAAACTCAGAAAAGATCATATCCTATTAATTCACAACTTTCCAATTTCGTGCTCTTTCGAGTGAAACCAGGACTTTTAGATTTACATTAACATTGGCTAACAGTAATGCAGTAAGAACAAGAATTAATAGAACAACCATGGGAAGAAAGATGAAAAAAAACCAAATGATCAAGCAATCACATTTCAATACAGTTGTTCCTAACCTCAGCAAAAAGTGAAATTAACCACTCATTTGTGGATTAAACATCATCAAATGAGTGTAAATCCTTCTAAACAATTGAAAGAAGAAAGGAGAAAAGATGAGAGAAACCCTAAGATTTTCGTCCCCTCAACTGCACAGTAACCCGTTCTTGCTCACCAAGTCGAGAATATAGCAAAAATGAACCTAAGTGTCTATTTTATATTAGTGGGAATTTTCCCGGCTAACAAGCAACGTGTCACGGAGTGCAACACACGGCCCAAACGGAGGCTCTGCGTTATGCCCAAAAATTGACCACAAGAGCGTACTTGCCGCGTTAGCGGCGTGTCCTTGGCTTTGCTTGGGCAACGCGATGGCACATCCTGTCAGCGCGGATGGCACGCCGTGGTATGGCGCTGGGCGCGCTGGTGCTCTGCCTGCTTCCGCTGCGTCTGCGCCTTGCCTGGCATAGGCGTGGCACGGTGCTAGAGCAGCACATGCCTGAGTGGCGTTTTGCACAGCGGCCAGCCTTGCCATGACCTTCTCCTTGCCGACTTTCGCCCGTTGCTTCCGGTAGACTCATTCCTTTCCTTCACCAACTTATGATTTAGTTCCTAAAAATCATTGAAACCTACAAACAAGATTCTAATCATGTTGGTTAGCACATATATTCACATTTATATAAAATTACATGAAAATGTATAAAATAACTTAGATAAACAAGACTAATTTAAGTTATAAAGTATCACTTGGACATGTTATTTTGCCCCACGATCAATACGCATTATTCTAGATCACTATTCCACTGTCTCCCAAATCTACTATTCGGATGGCTAAACTGGCTAACTGATGCAATTCTCGATCCATTTCCCTTTGTTCGGGCTTCAAATATGCGGCTTCCCATGGATTTGCAGCTGAGGGCATCTGCTACAACATTGGCTCTTCACAGGTGATATAAAATGTTCACATCATAGTCCTTCAACAGCTCTAACCAGCGATGCTGCCGTAGATTCAACTCTTTCTGTGTGAAAATGTACTAGAGGCTCTTATGATCAGTAGAGAAAATATCTACGTGGACATACGTGGACACCATACAGATAGTGCCTCCATATATTCAAGGCATGAATTACCGCGGCCAACTCTAGATCATGGGTGGGATAGTTATTTTCATGCTTCCTCAGCTATCTTGAAGCGTAAGCAATCACCTTACCATGCCGCATCAGCACACATCCTAACCCGATGCCCGAAGCATCACAATATACTGCATACTCCTCTGATCCATCTAGCAAAGCTAATACTGGTGCTGATGTCAGCCTATTTTTTAGCTCCTGAAAACTCTGTTCACATGCTTCGGTCCAGTGAAATTTAGATGCTTCCTGAGTTAACTTGGTCAAGGGTGCTGACAGAGTAGAAAACGCTTTTACAAACCTCCTGTAATACCCGACTAACCCTAGGTTATTGTGTACCTCAGTTGGAGTGGTAGGTTTAGGCCATGTTTTTACTACTTCAATCTTTTGCTAATCTACCTGTATACCAGCATCTGACACAACGTAGCCCAAAAAGGCCACTGAACTCAGTCAAAATTCACATTTAGAAAACTTCGCATACAACTGGCAATCCCTGAGAATTTGGAGCACTGTTCGTAGGTGATCTCGGTGATCTGCCTCTGAACGGGAATACACCAGGATGTCATCAATAAATACTATCACAAACATGTCTTGATACGGCCTGACGATGTTGTTCATCAAGTCCATGTACACTGCTGGAGCATTCGTCAGCCCGAAGGACATGACTAGAAATTCAAAGTGGCCATACCTTGTCCTGAAAGCAGTCTTTGGAATATATTTCTTTCGAACCCGAACTTGTTGATATCCTGACCTTAAGTCAATTTTTGAGAAATACTTTGCCCCCTGTAGCTGATCGAACAAGTCATCTATTTTGGGAAACGGGTATTTGTTCTTGATAGTGACTTTATTCAGCTGTCGGTAATCTATACACATGCGGAGGAAACCATCCTTCTTTCTCATAAACAGAACTAGTGCACCCCCACGGTGAAGTACTCATCCTGATAAAGCCCTTATCTAACAGATCTTTGAACTTCTCCTTTAATTCTCTAAGATCAACAGGAGCCATTTGGTATGGAGGAATAAATATAGGCTGAGTACCCGGTAATAGGTCAATTTCAAAATTGATCTCCCGTTCTGGGGGAATACCAGGTAGTTCATCTGGGAATACATCTGGAAATTCATTGACTACTGGAATGGACTAGAGAGTTGGAGATTCTTCTTGGACATCCTGAACCCTGACAATATGATAAATACATCCTTTCTCTATTAATTTTCTCTCCCGAAGATAGGAATTAAACCTACCTTTTGGCGTGGCTGCACTACCTTTCCACTCCCATACAACCTCCCCTGGAAAGTGGAATCGTATAGTCTTGGTCCAACATTCTATATTGGCATAACATGGCGCTAGCCAATCCATACCCATAATTGCATCAAAGTCAATCATCTATAACTCTACCAAATCTGCTAAAGTTTGACGACCAACAACTTCTACTGTGCACCCTCGGTAGACCCTCTTAGATATGATGGAATCATCGACGGGTGTAGACATTGAAAAAGGTCGTCGGAGTAATTTCGGCATGATACCGAACTTCCAAGCCACTAACGGTGTAATATAAGATAAGGTAGATCCTGGGTCTATCAATACATAAACAAAATGAGAGCAAATGTCCAACATACCTGTCACCATATCCAGTGACAACTCTGACTCCTGTCGTCCCGGGTAAGGCATAAGTGCGACCAGGACCGGTACCTGAACTAGATGCCCCTGGTCTGCCACAGTCTCTGCTGGTTGGAGCTGAGGGCCTACGCCCTACTGGAGATGCTGGGGCACGTGACCCTACTGAAGATCCATCCTGTCGGTCCCGATCACTCTGACCCCTGGCTGGACAATCTCTCATCCAATGACCCTCCTGTCCACAGGTATAACATACTGTGGAACCATACCTGCATGCCCCAAAATGACGCTGACCGCAAACAGGGGCAAAGTGGCACGGTGAATCTACTCTGCTTCACTCCTCTCTGCTGATGTGAACCTGCTGATCGTGAGCTCTCGTCGGGCCCTAACTACCCCCGACAACCAAATCCACTCCTCTACTACAGTTGTGGGGGTGGGGCTCTGGGTGGTCTGTCTGAAAAATCGTGGTCTGGGTCCACCCTGGGACTCCGCCTGCATGTCACTAGGTCTGGCCCGACGACGCTGCTCTTGATTTGCCCTTTTTATCTCCCGTTGCCGCTGTCTAATCCCTTCAATATTCTGAGCAAAAGCCTGAACGTGGGCAATATCCATTTCCTCTCGCAGAGTGGCCATAATACAAGTCTCCACATATTCTGGATTTAGCCCCATAATAAACTGGTGCACCCTAGCCGGTATGGTATCTACAAAAGCTGGTGCATATCGGGCCAAGGAGTCGAACCTCATAGCATACTTCTGAACACTCATCGACCCATGCTCTAGATGTAGAAACTGATCAACCTGGGCCTGTCGAATTTCTCATGGAAGGTAGTGATCCAGAAAAGCCTCTGAAAAACTAGACCAAGTCAGAGGGGAAATACATCTCCCTCAGAACCTCTCCCAACTCTCGTACCACAGTACTGCGATGTCCCGTAGTCGGAATACCGCTAACTCAACCGACTCTACAAGTGTGGCATGCATCACCCTGAAAATCCACTGCATCTGATCCAAAAAATCCTGAGGGTCCTCCGCTCGATCCGTCCCAGTGAACTACGGGGGACTCAGTGCGAGAAACTCCCGGACCCTCGAACTACCAGGTCCTCTTGAGGACTCTATGACCACGGGCGCCACTGGATGATGCTGGAAGTCATCATCTGAGCTAGCATAACAACAATACTCCTAACCTCCTAATCTGATGGTACTGGTATAGAGACCGCTAGAGGTGGCGCTGACGCATCTGCCACCCTGGGCGGCGCATGATGGGGCGGAGACTACTGGGGAAGATGAAATGAAGTCTCCCTGTTGCCCTCAGATCGGGCCGACTCTGACAGGGGCACCCTGCTAGTTCCCTCTCCTACTGTAACATTCAATCTCCTACTAGTCGTGATGTGTCACGGGTCTGCCATTTCTTTGTAGATAAAAGAATATGGTAAGCTTAGGGACTCAACCCTATACTGTACAACTCTATAGCATGACTGGATAAGAAGAATGAGTAACTATCCTATCATACCTCGCAGTCTCCTGCCTATAGAATGTGGTGCACAACACATCCATAGACAAGAATCTACCTCGCACGGCTTGCAGATTCCCTGGGATACAACCGACTCTGATACCAAGCTTGTCATGCCCCACCTTGAGAGGCATGATTGGCACCTGGTGCCTTACTAGGATCTGAACTGATCTAACTAGGCCTGTGCACTCCTGTTGCAAGCTTACTCCCCAAATCAAGAAAAAAATGGTCTATATCTCGGCTATAAATACAACCTCCGACTGACAAGGACTTATAGCTACCTGTAAAGGAAAACAGCTAACCAGAAACAGGAAAAATAGGGAATCCTGATCTCGGGCAAAATAGCATGCCCGAGTGACGCTTGATAACCTAAATTAGTCTTGTTTATCTAAGTTATTTTATACATTTTCATGTAATTTTATATAA
>JACEIK010004642.1:34747-52829 GCA_018107945.1 Datura stramonium | reverse complement strand
GTTTTAACTCTATGTTGCTCCTAGAGAAATTTCAGAATATTTCGTTGACCAAAACTAGACTTAATTAATCTCTCTCAAAAACTTCTATAACCAACACTTTAGGTATTAAGATCACACTAGAAATTGATAGTTAGATGAATGGGTCCAGTCCCTGTGGGTTCGACAATTCGGTTCTTAAAAAGAGCCACTATATTACTTGCACGACCCATACACTTGCAGACGCGCTTAATGCGGGCGATGTCAAATTCTATGCGGGCTGACAAGACTACCATGATGTCTAATTATGAATGTAAAGTAAATCCAGTGCTAAGCTAAGTTTATGGCCGGCAAGGCCACTAACTGACAGCTAAACAAGGCCCCACACGACCAATACTTAAACTAAAACACATATGGGCCCCACACGGCCATTAACAGCTAACCACAGGAAAATAGAAACAATCTTCAAGCCTCTAAGAGTAATATGATGGTCGGGACAGGGCCTCAACCTACTCATAAACTGTACACTAAAAAAAAAGAGTAAACCTTCTGTCTATAAGCTCCGAAAGAAAGGAGCGAACTCTTCTGCTAATCCTGGATAAAAGCTAAAAGGGATCTACTCCTCGTCTATCCATACCTGCAGGCAAGTAATGAGTGCCCCAGAAAGGGCATCAGTACAATATGTACCGAATATGTAAAGCGATGATTGTAAATAACTGAATAAATGAAAGGAGACTGAGAATAACTGAAATGAAGGGATAGAGATCATACCTGAGTAATAGAACTTCTTACTGTCTACTTTGTGAGTAACTAAGCAAAAAAAACCTTACCTGCCCCATAAGCCGGAAGGTACAACCAGCACAGAATAACCCACCTGAGGCCCCCATAAGCCCTGGTGAGTACACCTCAGTCTATATACCCCTATCAAGGTCACACTGGGCAACCAATAGCTATAGCTGTCCTACCAGTCCCCTGGGTCTGCAACTGAGCCCGCTCAGCCCCTGATTGTAGCTGTGTCTGAGTCAAGTGGACTCCTGATATCTGCACCCCGGGCACCAGGCTCGATGGGGGTGTGTAGAGCCAACCACGGCATATAATAGCCCACCCATGGAATGGACTGTATGAGGACCTGGGAACCATTCTTCTTCCCTCGTGGATGGCATACCGCTCTGTAGAGCGACGTCATCTCTCCCTTGGCGGGTGTCGACACAGCTAATAACCCTGGGATCGGTCATGAAGGCTATACAGGGATAATCCATCCCAAACTAAACATGGAATATGGGTTTCAGCTAATAATGACAACTAATCACAATAGACATGCTTCTGGTATTGTTACTAGGATTCAAACTGAGTTATCATGCTAAAGAAACCAACTTGCCGAAGGAAACCTCCTTAACATACCTCGTTTGTCGATTACTGATTAACTGGCGGGTTTCAGTTCGTATTCAACTGCTCTTCTCAACTTCAATCGTATTACTGGGGGAATATGACTAGTTTCAGTACTAAATTCGGCAAAAATGATAACTTTACATATAAATATTAACTATATTTCAATGTAACAGAGCACTGTCAAAGACTCATAATTTTTCGAAAGTCTAGAAGGGAGAAATGCTTACTTGAAGCCTATGATCGTATAGAAGCTAGTTTGGAGCAATTCCAACAACTTTGGCTCGGCGGGGTTACGATTTTGCCGAGCGAATTTCGTGAAAATAACTCCGTAGAAATGCTCCTTGTAGCCTTAAATTTCAATACCCAAAGTTAATTTAATTTGGACGGCGTTTGATAGGGTAATAGGATGAAAACTCACTAATCTCTTCATTCTCTCTCAAGTCTGGCCGTGGGAATTATTTGAAAATGTGATCTCAATTGAATAGAGTGCCTTATATATATATTAGGGCGGTGGCAGGGAGGTGCACTGCACTGCCCATCGCGCCAACCTCCCTACGCGTTGCGCCCCTCAACGCGCCAAGGGGCCAGCGTGCCACGCTGCCCGGGGCGCCAGTGTGCCGGCGCGTCACGCTGGCCGTTGCGGCCTGGCCTCGCTTGACCCGACTTCCAAGGCTTTTCTACACATGTCGTACACTATTTATTTACCTCAAATCCATGCGTACACTTACTAATCTTTAACTTTTACGGGGTGTAAAACCTCTAGTTAGTCATGGCCGCAATGTAGTCCCTTCCCTACTCCCTTTTTAGATACTTGATTTGGGTTGCCCCCATTTGGGGCATGAATGTGGGTCTTCAGGTATTAGCTCTGCAGATGGTCTCCTCAGGTAATACCTTCCAAAATGTGGTAGAGTGTCACAACCCGAGAGTACACCCGAATCGTAGACACGGGACGAGAAGCCCCGAGGGACCCTAAGTCAACCCATGGCATGAGAATATAACTAAACCATTCAATAAAGGCGGAAGACTTAGCTTAATATTCATGAACTAAATGAAACCATGACATGAAATATAAGAAACAACAAACATGATCCAAGCATAAGCAACTGATTACTACAAGTAGGTCTGAAAGCCTCTAATTATAATAGACGGATTGAAGGGACAAGACCCCAACTAAGACAAACAGATCCTAACATGAAGCCCTCGAACCATGAGGATTCACCACTAAGAACTGAGCGCAGATCTGAGAGCAAGCTAGGAGCGATGCCGAACCTGTGAATCGGAGCCTGTATCATAAAACGATACAACATAAAAACATGCGGGCCAGTAATTGGAATGTACTGAATATGCGAGGTATGAAAAAATAATACTCGAAACCGTAAAAGTTATAGTAGTGGGGACATCATGATTACAAATACTGAAATCATAAATATATAATAAGGCTAAACATTCCCAAAATATTCATAAACCTGTCATAGTCATAACACAAGGGAAAACATTTGATAGAACACGACTTGATCCAAATGAACATAATCATACATGCATTAAAATAGAAGGAACAGTGGGATATTTCTATAACAGACATACCCCATATGAGCACACACGGAGCCCGACCTGTGAGACTAGTCGGGAGGTCATTCATACCTTGCTAAGGGTATGAACAATGAAAGGCGAGATATCACTCATGAAGGCCCCGTAGGGCATAGGGGACAGTATCCTGAGGATCTCCCAAACATAACCTACGATGGCACGTAGTTCTGAGATTTGGGGCATAACCTAGGCACTGAACCTACTCGGTGTTAAGTACAACTCCCAAAACATGCAACGTGCTAAAAAAATCATACATGACATGCATTGCTAGTTAAATCGTGATAATCATAACATGCTTGAGAATTTGTAATACTATCCATGGAATTGGGCCCGTGGATCGGTCAAAATCATAGTTCATAAATACTAAGCGACATGTAGGGCATGCTCATAATTTCAATCATACTTGAAATGCTTGATTTATAAGAAACATGATCATAATAACACGAGTAATTGTAAACATGCATAAAATTCAAAAGTTCATATTATGCTTGAGAAATCACCATAACCATGAATTTCACTAAAACCCCATGATTTGGGCACGTGTGCTTTTTTAGGGATTTAATCATCAAATATTGAATAAAATAAGTGAAAAGTACCCAATAATTCGAAACCCATGATTTTTGACATACTACAACATGCTCATATCAATTTTAAGGAAACCTACATTTGGGTTATGACCCATCAAGTCTTGGTAACTTTAAACATAGGATGAGGGAGAAATTGGGAATGGGTAGGGACTAAACCACCCATTCAAAACCTCACATACCTGGAATTTCGTAATTCTTCACTCCCTTGAAGAACCCTAGGTGGAAACTTGAAGAATTGAAGAAGAACACTTGAATCCCTTTCCTCCTTCCTCTCTACTCTTACATGTACCAATTGAGGTTTATCAAGAACGATCTCCCCTTAAAAGTCCTTGTCCCGACCTCAAAACGACGTAGTTTAGGTCTTAGGAGCGTAGGAAATTATGAGAAGGCCCATACTAATTCGCAGGAAATAATTTTCAGGTGACTCTAACGGGTGACCTAACGACTCGTTACCAAGGAAAATGAGTCGTTGGGTCATTTCGTCATGTCCACTGGAATTTTTATTACTTGGGCTCTTAACAGAGGATATGAAAACTCGTCCCCCGAGGCAACGACTCTTTACCATCTTCCATCAAGTACACTGCGTCATCCTTACTTAAATCCTCAACCTTACCCCACGGTGGACCTGACGACTCGTGGTAGCTGACCACGAGTCGTTCCCACGCCTATGGGGACCTCAACTCCTCAGCTCAGTTCAACCTTCCCATGAGCCACCTGATGACTCGTGGGGTATCCTCACGAGTCGTCTAATGACTCGTTCTGCACTGCTGCAACATTTTCCAGATTTTTCCCCTTTGACTTCCGATTCTGATCCGTGGGTTATCGGGGTATAACATTATCTCCCCCATGGGACTCCTCGAATGTTACAAAAATGCAGAAAACTCATAATCAAACAATCACCATATACAATTACTGGTCATTTATGCCGAAAACTAATGGAACGACTACCTCCGAAAAGAACTACATAGTTTGACTGAATTCAGACATCACATACATATATCATATCATAAAAAAAATTGCACACATGAACGGAACATGAAAAAATTGATACCTTAAACTGAAACTAAGCCGGTAGGGAACAAATGAGGGTATTTAGCTATCATATCCGCTTTGGCTTCCCATGTAGCTCCCTTGACATGGTGATTTCTCCATAAAACCTTTACTGAAGCTACTTCCTTGTTCCTCAATCTATAAAACTGATGATCCAAGATTGTAACGGGAATTTCCTCATAACTGAGGCTATCCTTCACACCAACACTTTCCATCGGAACCACCAAGGATGGATCTCCCAAGAACTTTTTCACGAGCGATACATGAAATATGGGATGAACTGAAGCTAACTCTGAAGGTAACTCTAACTCATAGTCTACTTTACCCATTCATCTCACAATCCGGTATGGGCCAATATAGCGAGGGCTGAGTTTCCCTTTCTTTCCGAATCTCATTACTCCCTTCATGGGAGATACCTTAAAAAATACCCAGTCATCACTCGAACTCAAGCTCTCTTCTCCTCACATCCGCAAAAGATTTTTTGCAACTTTGAGCCATTTTCAGCCTTTCTCTTATCAACTGAACTTTCTCCATGGCCTCATGGACTGAATCTGGACCCACCAATGAAGCCTGACCGACATCAAACCAACCAATGGGTGATCCACATCTTCGCCCGTAAAGAGTCTCGAACGGTGCCATTTGGATGCTAGTGTGAAAGCTGTTGTTGTAGGCAAACTCAATAAGAGGAAAATGCTCATCCCAACTATCCTTGACGTAATAACGAAAGCTCTCAACATGTCCTCAAGAGTCTGGATAGTCTGCTCCGCCTAACCATCTGTTTGCGGATGATGTGTCGTGCTAAGCTTGACCTGGGTGCCAAGTCCCTTTTGAAAAGATCTCCAAAACTGAGAGGTGAACTGAGTACCTTTATCTGGTATGATGGACAAGGGAACTCCATGCAATCTAACCAACTCTCGGATGTATAATTTGGCATAATCATCCACTGAGTCGGTGGTTTTGACTGGTAGAAAATGAGCAGCCTTTGTCAACCTATCCACCACAACCCAAATGGAGTCATACTATCTATGAGTGCGGGTCAAACCTGTTATGAAGTCTATGTTGATTTATTCTCACTTCCAAGTAGGAATGCTGATATCCTTAAGTACACCTCCCCGCCTCTGATGGTCCACTTTCACTTGTTAGCAATTCGGACACTTGGCTGCAAATTCGGCAATGTCCCTCTTCATGCCATTCCACTAGTAGATTTCCCGAAAGGCATGATACATATTGGTGGCACCTGGATGGATTGAATATCTAGATCCATGAGCCTCATGTAACATCTATCTCCTCAAATCACCCACGTTCGGAACACATAAACAACCCTGCTACCGAAGTACCCCATCTCCCCCTTTGGAGAAGACTTCTACCTTCTGATTTTGAATAGCTTCTTTCAACTCCACCAATGTTGGATCTTCATCTTTCTTAGCCTTCATCTTCGTTACCAAGGACGACTCTGATCCGTTTTGGATAACTACACCACCATCGGTCGAGCCAACTCGCCTGACTCCAAACCGTGCAAGTTGATATACCTCCTTCACCAGCTCCTTCTTGTCTTCGTTCACATGCGACACACTCTCCATAGAGAGTCTACTAAGGGAATCCTCTACCACGTTGTACTTACCCGAGTTGTAAGGGACACTCATGTCGTAGTCCTTAAGCAGCTCCAACCACCTCCCTTGTCGAAGATTTAGTTCCTTCTGCGTGAACACATATTGTAAGCTCTTGTGGTCTGTGAATACATCTACATGAACCCCATACAAGTAATGTTTCCATATCTTCAAATAAAATACCACCGCGGCCAACTAAAGATCATGGGTTGGGTAATTCTTCTCATGAATTTTCAGCCGTCTAGAAGCATACGCTATGACTTTCCCGTGCTGCATCCATGCACATCCTAGTACGACTCTCGAAGCATCACAGTATACACAAAGCCATCGGTGCCCTCCGGTAGAGTCAACACCGGTGCTGAAGTGAGTCGGGCCTTCAATTCCTGGAAGCTCTTCTCGCAAGCCTCCGACCATTGGAATTTCACCTTTTTCTGAGTCAAAATAGTCAATGGGGCTCCAACGGATGAGAAACCTTCTACAAACCTCCAATAATAACCCGCTAAGACCAAATAACTCCTGATCTCCAAAGTGTATACAGGTTTGGGCCTGTTCTCACCGCTTCTATTTTCTGGGAGTCCACCCTTATACCTTCTCTTGATACTAGATATCCCAAGTATGCAACTGAATTCAGCTATAACTCACATTTGCTGAACTTGGTGTATAGTTGGTTATCCATGAGGGTTTGGAGAGCTACCCTTAGGTGCGTGGCATGCTCCTCCTCGCTCCTGGAGTATATAAATATGTCGTCAATGAACACGACCACGAACATGTCCATATATGCCTCGAATACCCTGTTCATTAGATCCATAAAAGTTGCAGGGGCATTGGTTAGTCCAAAATACATCACAATGAATTCATAATGGCCATACTGGATCCTGAAAGCAGTCTTCGGGATGTCCCTCTCCCGAATCCTGAGCTGGTGATACCCGGACCTGAGTTCTATCTTGGAGAAATATTTGGCACCCTAAAGCTGATCGAATAGGTCATCAATCATGGGTAAAGGGTATCTATTCTTGACGGTGACCTTGTTCAACTGCCTATATTCAATACACATCCGAAGAGAACCATCTTTCTTCCGGACGAACAATATTGGGGCACCCCATGGAGACTTACTCGGTCTAATGAAACCCTTATCTAGAAAATCTTTCAACTGCTCCTTTAATTCTTTTTGCTCGGCTGGGGCAATTCGGTAAGGAGGAATCAGTATAGGCTGTGTGTCAAGTAAAAGATTAATCTCAAAATGAATCTCCATTTCGGGAGGAGCACCTGGTAGGTCATATGGGAATACTTCGAGATACTCACATACCATGGGCACTGACTGAATGGTCAGGGTCTCGGACATGACATCCTTAACCCTAACCAAATGGTAAATACAACCCTTATCAATCATTTTTGAGGCCTTGAGATAGGAGATAAAGCGGCCAACAGGTACTGCCGAACTAACCTTCCATTCTAAAATTGGTTCACTCAGAAAATGAAACTCTACCACTCGGGTTCTACAGTTAATAGAAGCATAACATGCAAACAACCAATCCATTCCAAAAATAATGTCAAAATAATTCATAGCCAATTCTACTAAGTCTATGGAGGTAACCTTATGCATTATTGTAATGGGGCAACCTCTATATACCCGTCTCGCTACGATTGAATCCCCAACCGGAGTAGACACAGAAAACATTTCTGACAAGGTTTCAGGACTGACCCCAAAGTTACTAGCAATGTAAGGTGTCACAAAAGACAATGTAGCTCCCGGATCTAACAAAGCATAAACATCAATATGAAAGACCCGCAACATACCCGTAACCACATCAGGAGAAGTCTCCTTCTCCTGTCGAGAGCCAAGTACATAAAATCGGTTCTGGCGCTAACCGCCAGTTGGACCAGTCAAAGTACCCTGATGAGTAGTACGTGTCACTGGAACTGCTGAACTAGCTGTTGAAGTGCGGGCTCCACCACCCCCTGACCTAGCTGCGGGGCAATCCTTGAGTCTGTGTCCAGGTTTGCCACACCCGAAACAAGCATCTAAGCCCACCAAGAATTTCCCTGGGTGATTCTTACCATAATTCGCATAATATGGAAAAGTGCACTCCGTGCGTATGCTATTCTTACCCCTCGAACCTGAGGCCCTGCTCCTCTGCTCGTCTCGAGGCATAGATTGGGTACTGGATGAAGATGGTGCTATGTAATTGACCTGTGCTGGGACTGCTGGTGAGGCCCACCCCCTGGCCTCGGCTGGGAGAACCTGTGGCTATCAGTTCTGGCCCTCTTGGCCTCTCTCTGCCTCATATGAGCTGCCTCCATCTGCTGGGCATAGAGGACTATCCGTGGGTAGTCCATGTCCTGATAAAACATGGTTGTTTTGCAGACCATAACCAGATACTCGGCTACTCCCTGCATGAATCTGCTCACCCGTGCCCTCTAGTCCATCACTAACTCCAGGGCATACTTTGACAGGCGAGTGAACTCAAGTGAATATTCTAGCACCGTCATCTTTCCCTGATTCAGGTTAACAAACTTGGCTGCCTTCAATTCCCTCATCTCCTGAGGGAAGAACCTGTTGAGAAAGGCCATGTGGTACTCATCCTAGCTGATAGGGCCTGCTCTCGCTGCCCTGCCGTCCTTCCATTGCTTGTACCAAATATAAGCGACCTCTTTTAGTTGATAAGAGGACAAATCAACACACTCCTCATTTGTCACCCCTATGACCTGAGTGACCCTCAAGATCCCTTCAATGAATTCGTGTGGTTCCTCATCCACCTTCGCCCCTGTGAACTCAGGAAGGTTCATTCTCAAAAAGTCCATAATCGGGGTTGCCGCTGCATTGCCATTCTGTGGAACATGTGCAACGGCCTGTTGTTTGACCTGAGCGGTCAAGGCCTGCTCCAACATTTGAATAGTTGCTCGAAACTCGGCGTGGGCAGCTGGCTCTGGTGCTTGGGGCTCCTAAATGGGTGGGGCTTGCTAACGCCCATTATCAAGGCCACCCTCGTGGCCTTCATAATTTCTATTCCTCCTTCCGTTTATTCTTCTGGGAGCCATAATTTTCTACAATCGCGAATAGCACAAATTAGAAGGATAGAGAGATTTTCAGCGCACGACATAGATCATGAAATAAGGGAACATTTCCTAAAATGTTTAGTAGCTTCTTCATCATAAGTGTGGCGCACTTCACACCCATGAAAAAGACTCTACCTAACGCGGCTTTCAGACTCCTTAGGAAACATCTGAACTTGGCTCTGATACCATGTTTGTCATGACCCGAGAGTACACCCGAATCGTAGACACGGGGCGAGGAGCCCCGAGGGACCCCAAGTCAACTCATGACATGAGCATATAACTAAACCATTCACAAAAGGCGGAAGACTTAGCTTAATAATCATGAACTAAACGAAACCATGACATGAAATATAAGAAACAACAAACATGATCCAAGCATAAACAGCTGATTAATACAAGTAGGTATAAAAGCCTCTAATCATAATAGACGGGTTGAAGGGACAAGACCCCAACTAACCCCAACATACTGAAAACTAAAAGACTAACAAGATACGAACATGAAACCCTCGAACCATGAGGACTCACCACTGAGAACTGAGCACAGATATGAGAGCAAGCTAGGAGCGATGCTAAACCTGTGAACTAGATCTTGTATCATAAAATGATACAACATAGAAAATATGCGGGTCAGTACTTGGAATGTACTGAGTATGCGAGGTATGCAAAACAACACTCAAAAATGTAAAAGTTATAGGAGTGGGACATCATGATTACAAAGACTGAAATCATAAATATATAATAAGGCTCAACATTCCAAAAATATTCATAAACCTATCATAGTCATAACACGAGGTAAAACATTTCATAAAACACAACTTGAGCCAAATGAACATAATTTATACATGCATTAAAACATGAGGAACAGTGGGAGATTTCTATAACCGACAAACCCCATATGAGCACACATAGAGCCCGACTTGTGAGCCTAGTCGGGAGGCCGTTCATACCTTACCAAGGATATGAACCATGAAAGGCGTGATATCACTCATGAAGGCCCTGTAGGGCATAGGGGATAGTCACTGAGGAGGTCCCAAACATAACCTACGGTGGAACGTAGTTCTGAGATTTGGGGTGTAACCTAGGCCCCGAACCTACTCGGTGTTAAGTACTACTCTCAAAACATACAACATGATCATAAAAATTCATACATGACATGCACAACTAGTTAAATCGTGATAATCATAACCTGCTTTAGAATTTGTAATACTAGCAATTGAATAGGGCTCGTGGATCAGCCAAAATTATAGTTCATAAATCATAAGCGACATGTGGGCAATGCCCATAATTTCAATCATACTTGAAATGCTTGATTTATAGGAAACATGATCATAATAACATGATTAATTGAAAACATGATTAAAATTCGAAAGTTCATATCATGCTTGAGAAATCACCATAACCATGAATTTAACTAAAACCCCATGAATGGGGCACATGTGCTTTTTTAGGGATTTAATCATCAAATATTGAATAAAATAAGTGAAAACAACCCAATAATTCAAAACCCATGATTTTTAACATACTACAACATGCTTATATCGATTTTAAGGAAAACCTACATTTGGGTTATGACCAATCAAGTCTTGGTAACTTTAAACATAGGACGAGGGAGAAATTGGGCATGGGTAGGGACTAAACCACCCATCCATAACCCCACATACCTGAAATTTCGTGATTCTTAACTCCCTTGAAGAACCCTAGGTGGAAACATGAAGAATTGAAGAACACTTGAATCCCTTTCCTCCTTCCTCTTTACTCTTACATGTACCAATTGAGGTTTATCATGAATGATCTCCCCTTAAAAGTCCCTGTCCCGACCTCAAAACGACGTAGTTTAGGTTTTAGGAGCGTAGAATCACAATATACAACAAAGCCATCGGTGCCCTCCGGTAGAGTCAACACTGGTGCTGAAGTGAGGCGGGCCTTCAATTCCTGGAAGCTCTTCTCGCAAGCCTCCAACCATTGGAATTTATCCTTTTTCTAAGTCAATCTAGTCAATGGGGCTGCAATGGATCAAAAACCTTCTACAAACCTTCGATAATAACCCACTAAGCCCAAAAAGCACGTGATCTCCGAAGGGTTTACAGGTCTGGCTAGTTCTTCACCGCCTCTATTTTATAGGAGTCCACCCTTATACCTTCACTTGATACTACATGTCCCAAGAATGCAACTGAATTCAGACAGAACTAACATTTGCTGAACTTTGCGTATAGCTGCTTATCCTTGAGGTTTTGGAGTGCTACCCTTAGCTGTGCGGCATGCTCCTCCTCGCTCCTGGAGTATATCAATATGTTGTCAATGAACACGATCACGAACATGTCTAGATATGCCTCAAATACCCCATTCATTAGATCCATAAAAGCTATAGGGGCATTGGTTATTCAAAAAGACATCACAACGAATTCATAATGGCCAAATCGGGTCCTGAAAGCAATCTTTAGGATATCGCGCTCCCAAACCCTAAATTGGTGATATCCGGACCTGAGTTCTATCTTGGAGAAATATTTGGCACCCTGATGCTGATCGAATGGGTCATTAATCCTGGGTAAAGGGTATCTATTCTTGACGGGTGACCTTGTTCAACTATGTATAGTTAATACACATCCGAAGAGAACCATCTTTCTTCCGGACGAACAACACTGGGGAACCCCATAGAGACTTACTCGGTCTAATGAAACCCTTATCTAGAAAATCCTTCAATTGCTCCTTTAACTCTTTTAGCTCGGCTGGGGCCATTCGGTAAGGAGGAATCGACATGGGCTGTGTGTCGGGTAAAAGATCAATCTCAAAATCAATCTCCCTCTTGGGAGGAGCCCGGGTAGGTCATCTGGGAATACTTTGGGATACTCACACACCTTGGGGACTGACTGAATGGTCGGGGTCTCGGACGTGGCATCCTTAACCCTAACCAAATGGTAAATACAACCAATAGAAATCATTTTTCGGGCCACGAGATGGGAGATAAAGAGGCCTACAGGTACTGCTGAAGTACCCTTCCATTCTAAAACTGGTTCACTCAGAAACCGAAACTCCACCACTCAGGTTCTACAGTTAATAGAAGCATAACATGCAAATAACCAATCCATGCCCAAAATAATGTCAAAATCAGTCATAGCCAATTCTACTAAGTCTGCGGAGGTAACCTTATGCATTATTGTAATGGGGAAACCTCTATATACCCGCCTCGCTATGACTGAATCCCCAACTGGAGTAGACACAGAAAATGGTTCTGACAAGGTTTCAGGACTGACCCCAAAGTTACTAGCAATGTAAGGTGTCACAAAAGACAGTGTAGCTATAACAAAGAATAAACATTAGTATGAAAGACTCGCAATATACTTGTAACCACATTTGGAGAAGTCTCCTGCTCCTGTCGACAGCCAAGTGCATAAAACAGATTCTGGCGCTGACCACCAGCTGGACCAGTCGAAGTACCCTGCTGAGTAGGATGTGCCATTGGAACTGCTAAACTAGCTGCTAAAGTGTGGGATCCACCACCCCCCGACCTAGCTACGGGGTAATCCCTGAGTCTGTGTCCGGGTTAACCACACCCGAAACAAGCATCTGATCCTATCAAGGATTTGCTTGGGTGATTCTTGCCATAATTCGCACAAGAAGGAAAAGTGCGCATTCTATTCTGATCCCTCGAACCTGAGGTCCTGCTCCTCTGCTCGTCTTGAGGCTTGGATGGGTACTGGCTAAAGATGGCGCTGATGTAATGGACCTGTTCTGGGACTGCTGGTGATGCCTACCCCCTGGCCTCGGCCGGGAGAACCTGTGGCTATCAGTTCTGTCCCTCTTGGCCTCTCTCTGCCTCATATGAGCTGCCTCCATGTGTTGGGCATAAAGGACTATCTTTGGGTAGTCCATGTCTTGATGAAACATGACTGTTCTGCATTCCTTGTCTAGATACTCGGCTACTCCCTACATGAATCTGCTCACTCGCGCCCCCTGGTCCATCAGTAACTCTTGGGCATACTTTGACAGGCGAGTGAACTCAAGTGAATATTCTAGCACCGTCATCTTTCCCTATTTCAGGTTAACAAACTTAGCTGCCTTCAATTCCCTCATCTCCTGAGGGAAGAACCTATCGAGAAAGGCCATGTGGAAATCATCCCAGCTGATAGGGCCCGTTCCCGCTGCCCTGCCGTCCTTCCATTGCTTGTACCAAATATAAGCGATCTCTTTTAGTTGATAATAGGCCAAATCAACACACTCCTCATTTGTCACCCCCATGACCTGAGAGACCTTCAATATCCCTTCAATGAACTCGTGTGGGTCATTGTCCACCTTTCCCCCTATGAACTCAGGAGGGTTCATCCTCAAAAAGTCCCTGATCCGGGTTGCCGCTGCATTGCCATTATGTGGAACATGCGCAACGGCCTGTTGGTAAACCTGTGCGGTCAAGGCCTGTGCCAACATTTGAATAGCTGCCCAAAACTCGGCGTGGGTAGCTAGCTCTGGTGCCCGGGGCTCCTAAACGGGTAGGTCTTTCTGACGCCCATTATCATGGCCACCCTCGGGGCCTTCTTCATTTCTGTTCGTCTTTCCGTTTATTCTTCTGGGAGCCATAATTTTCTGCAATCGCGAATAGAACAAATTAGAAAGATGGAGAGATTTTTACCGCACGACATAGATCATGAAAGAAGGGAACATTTCCTAAAATGTTTAGTAGCCTCTTCTTCATAAGTGTGGCATGCTTCACCCCCATGAAAAAGACTCTACCCAACGCGACTTTCAAACTCCCTAGGACACATCTAAAATTGGCTCTGTTACCAAGTTTTTCATGACCCGAGAGTACAACCGAATCATAGACACGGGATGAGGAGCCCCAAAGAAACCCAAGTCAACCCATGACATGAGCATATAACTAAACCCATCACAAAAGGTGGATGACTTAGCTTAATAATCATGAACTAAATGAAACCATGACATGAAATATAAGAAACAACAAACATGATCTAAGCATAAATAGTTGATTACTACGAGTAGGTCTGAAAGCCTCTAATCATAATAGAAGGGTTGAAGGGACAAGGCCCCAACTAAACCCAACATACTAAAAACTAAAAGACAAACAAGATCTTAACATGAAGCCCTCGAACCATGAGGACTCACCACTGATAATTGAGAGCAAATCTAAGAGCAAGCTAGGAGCGATGCTGAACCTGTGAACTGGAGCCTGTATCTAAAACAATACAACATAGAAAATATGTGGGTTAGTATTTGGAATGTACTGAGTATGCGAGGTATGCAAAACAATACTTGAAAACATAAAAGTTATAAGAGTGGGGTCATCATGATTACAATGACTGAAATCATAAATATATAATAAGGCTTAACATTCCCAAAATATTCATAAACCTGTTGTAGTCATAACACGAGGAAAAACATTTCATAGAACACGACTTGAGCCAAATTAACATAATCATACATGCATTAAAACATAAGAAATAGTGGGAGATTTCTATAACTGACATACCCCATATGAGCACACATAGAGCCCGACCTGTGAGCCTAGCCGGGAGGCTGTTCATACCTTGCCAAGGGTATGAACCATGAAAGGCGTGATATCACTCATGAAGGCCTCGTAGGGAGGGGACATTCACTGAGGAGGTCCCAAGCATAACCTACGGTGGCACGTAGTTCTGAGATTCAGGGCGTAACCTAGGCCCCGAACCTACTCGGTGTTAAGTACTACTCTCAAAACATGAAATGTGCTCATAAAAATTCATACATGACATGCATGGCTAGTTAAATCGTCATAATCATAACCTTCTTGAGAATTTGTAATACTAGCCAAGGAATTGGGCTCATGGATCAACCAAAATCATAGTTCATAAATCATAAGCGACATGTGGGAAATGCTCATAATTTCAATCATACTTGAAATGCTTGATTTATAGGAAACATGATCATAATAACATGATTAATTGAAAACATGATTAAAATTCAAAAGTTCATATCATGCTTGAGAAATCACCATAACCATGAATTTCACTTAAACCCCATGATTTGGGCACATGTGCATTTTTTGGGATTTAATCATCAAATATTGTATAAAATAAGTGAAAACAACCCAATAATTCAAAACCCATGATTTTTGACATACTACAACATGCTCATATCGATTTTAAGGAAAACCTACATTTGGATTATGACCCATCAAGTCTTGGTAACTTTAAACATAGGATGTGGGAGAAATTGGGCATGGGTAGGGACTAAACCACCCATTCAAAACCCCACATACCTGGAATTTGGTGATTATTAACTCCCTTGAAGAACCCTAGGTGGAAACTTGATGAATTGAAGAAGAACATTTGAATCCCTTTCCTCCTTCCTCTCTACTATTACATGTACCAATTGATGTTTATCATGAATAATCTCCCCTTAAAATTCCCTGTACCGACCTCAAAATGACGTAGTTTAGGTCTTAGGAGCATAGGAAATTACAAGAAGACCCTTACTAATTCGTAGGAAATAACTATCAGGTGACCCTAACGGGCGACCTGACGACTCGTTACCAGGGATAACCAGTCATTAGGTCGTTTCTTCAAGTCCACTGGAATTTTTTTCACCTGGTCTCTTAACGGAGGACATGACAACTCATCCCCTGAGGCAAGGACTCAGTACCAACTTCTGTCAAGTACACTGCCTCATCCTTACTTAAATGCTCAACCTTACCCCACGGTGGACCTGCCGACTCGTGGTAGATGACCACAAGTCGTTCCTATGCCCGTGGGGACCTCAACTCCTCAGCTCAGTTCAACCTTCCCACGATCCACCTGACGACTTGTGGGGTATCCTCACGAGTCGTCTAATGACTCGTTCTGCACTACTGTAGTATTTTCCAGATTTTTCCCCTTTTGACTTCTGGGTCTGATCCGTGGGTTCCCGGGATATAACATAGAGTATGTGAAATTCGTGGAGGGGGTTATACAGGAGGGGTATGCAAAGAACGCCAAGAAGAAGGCTCGGCGGTTAGGTTCTTATGGTAATTCTTTTGCTAAGGCTCCGACACTGTAGGGTTTCTCTGAGAGCCCCCTTCGATTCGCTACGCAGGTGTCAGCCGGAGGTCTTCCAGGGACAACCCCACGACCATCGGGTGTAGTTGGGGGTACTCAAATTGTTCGTTCAAACTTTGGAGCTCGCCCTATTTCCTCTGTTCCATCTCAAAGACTTGTTATTAAGAAGGTTTGTCACAAAGGTGGTGAGTATGGCCACATCCACATATGGTGCCCAAGGTTCGGGCAGGATGGTCAGATTGTTCCTCAACCAGCTTTTCAAGCTCTAGCACCTGCCAGGAGAGGAGGTAGTGCATTCAGTCGGGATCGTCAACAACTAGGATGAGGTAGTCAACCAGCCGTTAGATGTGCCGCTCAGCAGAGTAGAGGAGGTGCTCAAGTGGGTAGGGGTGGCACCCAGGCAGGTAGAGGGGTGACATAGCCTAACCGGGGCGAATCTTAGACTGGTAACCAGGCCCACTTTTATGCTTTTCCTAGTAGGCCCGAGGTAGAGGCTTCAGATGCTGTCATTACAGGTACTATTTTTGTTGTGACAAAATGGCTATTGCGTTATTTAACCCAGGCTCTACATTTTCTTATGTGTCTACTTATTTTTCTTTAGGTTTGGATCTCGTTTATGATGTGCTTGATAGTCCTATCTGTGTGTCTAATCTGTTAGGGATTTTGTGGTGGTGGATAGGGTTATTCGCAATTGTATTGTGGATTTCCTGGGGTTTGACACTCTAGTAGACTTAGTGATCTTAGACATGGTGGATTTTGATGTGATTTTGGAAATGAGCTGGTGTTCCCCTTACCATGTCATTCTAGATTTTCATGCTAAGATCGTCGCTATATCGACCCCAGAGTCATTTAGGTTGGAGTTGAAACGGGGTTGTAGCCCTGCTCTTAAGAAACTTATTTCGTATATTCATGCCCGAAAGTTGATAAAGCAAGGTTGGTTAGCGTATCTGGTGCATATTTGGGACACTAATTTAGAGGGTCCTTCCATAGAGTCGGTCCCGATTGTTTGTGAGGTTTTAGAGGTGTTCCCTGTAGATTTGCTCGGCACGCCACCGGACCGTGACATAGATTTCTATATAGAACTGGAACTAGGTACCCGACCCATTTCTGTGCCTTCATACCTAATGGCACCTGCTAAGTTGAGAGAACTCAAGGAGTAGTTGTAGGAGTTTCTTAGTAAGGGGTTTATCAGGCCACGTGTGTTGCCATGGGTGCCTCGGATTTGTTAGTGAAGAAGAAGGATTGTAGTATGCAGATGTGCATCGACTACCATCAGTTGAACAAGGTAGATATTCGGAACAAATTGTTACACCCCAGATTTTTTTCGATGATTATTTGATGGTTATATGTCATATTAAGGGGATTATGGGTTGTATGTTGTCCGTAGGTAAGGAGGGAAACATGTGCAAAGGGAAAAGTGAAGAGTATGTGAAGTTTGTAAATAAGGGTCAACTTTAAATAGACATATCTCCAAATATATAATGATTCGTAGGTCCTATAGCATATCAAATGAAAGATATTTGAGTCTAGTTTATAGTGAAAAAACCGCTCATCAATCGGAGTTCGGAGTAAAAAGTTATGCTCGTTTGAAGACAGCACCGTCGGCTAGAAAAGCGCCCATGCTCGCGAGCGCCGAGACAGGCAGGCAGCAGGCGCGCGCGTGCGCGAGGGCACGTCGCACAGGCGCCGCACGCGGGCACCGCCCAGCTTGCCTATATGAAGTAATTTTGAGCTAAAAAGCTCATTTCTACTCCGTTTCACCTCATTGTTTTTTCAAAATTCGCAGAATTAAGAGCTCTATCCAATG